>JARHUK010000743.1:0-10204 GCA_031001725.1 Pseudopyricularia javanii
CCCCCCATATCATCCACATCACATGCATCGCTGGCATCAAGGCCTGCTTTGTAGACCTCCGTCTACGTCAGTCGGGCTCATCCTGCAGCCCAATTCTCGACCTCTCTCAACCCAGCAGGTTGGTTGGCGTCGTCGATCTTTGTATGTTGGCAACGAGGTCCGAGCATAGAGGTCGTCTGTTGGAGTCGTCCGCAGTATCTTTGAAATCATATGAAAAGTAAGAAGCAAACGACAGCGCAATAGTCGCCGTCGCACGATAACAACAACAGAAAACAACAACAACAACAACAACAACAACGCGAACACAACGCGTCCAGAACAGGGTAATCGAATCAGACAACAGCAGTCGCGAGGCGCGCCTATTTAAAAGGAAAATCAGATCCTGGACCAAGCCATCCAAGCCTCGCCAACAGCTGCAACCCCCCACGCAAAGGCTGGTAGGCACCCCATTGGTTCATGTCTGCATGCGAACGAAAACTTCGTCCCGGCGCTCCGTGGCCTATCGTTTTGCTGCCGCGCAGCCAAAACGTTCCCGTGGTCGATCCATGTTTGTTTCAGGTCCTGGATCACACGTGTAGTATAGTTCCTATGCTTCCTCTGTGATGCTCCTGTCGGCTTCATTGGCTGCCATCCACTAACCCACAAAGCATGTATACCTTTACTTCGTTTGGGATCCTCCACAAAACATCTATTCGAGGCGCCTTGGTAATTATCAGGCAGACTAGCACGGTAATTTGTCGCATGTCCTTTGCAGATGCAGACAATTGCAACATGTCCACCTTTTGTTTCCTTTATATCCATCTTATATCCCTAGCCTGTCTCCGCATCGCCCCGTCTATTTACCTTTTGCCAAGACTATGTTGATTTATATATAGCCTGTCTTGGTCGTTAACTGCATTTTATACCTTCATGTTCTTATTAATTCTAGGAAAAGCCGGAACTGATAATGTCGAGAGACCGTGCCGTTGCTTTTCCAATATATATATATATATTTCCCGTTATCCTCGATGTGTTCTTGGGTGTTTGTCTGTCACAGTTATGTATCTCTCGTCTAATACGCCCAACTCATATACCAAGCTGGCAAGGAAAAAAAATATTGAAACATAAACGGGTATTGAGAACTTTCTCAAGACAAGGTCTAGCGTATCGAACGTCGACCACCCCTTTCCTTCAACGATTTAGTTGTCATTTGATCTGCTATAGGTTCCCTACATTTTGTGGCTATCTTGGAAAACAAGTTGGACAAACTGGGTTGTAAATAGTTTAAACTGAGAGCTATAGTGCATGCAGGCTTAATGAGACGGAGTTTAATATAATCGCAGGCAATCTATAAGTGCAGGCCTTAGTTCTGGGCTTTTATAATCGAGTTTGCTAGTTTTAGAGGACATATATCCAAAAGTCTGCCAGTTATCTGTACACAAAGAGATATGCTTGGGTCCTGACCCCGCACCAGAACCTGGAGCTCGAAGTATCACAGCATATGCAAGCCATAGGTATCAGCGAGTGGCGAATACCCAAAAAGGGGCAAAGGGGAGGGAAAACGAAAAAGAAACAACGTTCATCTGTAATAGAATCTACCAGGGCTACCATGCGCGGGTATGGAATGCTCCGAAAACAAAACATCAAAACGTAAATGTCAACTGTCCCAATGAAGCAGCCAAGGCAGGACAACAAATATTACCCACCATGTACCCTACTACAACAACCTCGCAGCATATAGAACTACCAGGAAGTACCACTGGCCTCTATAAAAACCAGCGTCGTCCACCAACTGGACGGCATAAACGCGTAGCACGTCGATTTTGACCGGCGAGAATATCGCGTCTGCTGGTATGGCAACGAGATTCCCAAATGCCTCGAACAGACGCATGGAGCAAACCCAAGCGTGCGGAATCATCCACTTTGAAGCGCACCCTGGGAACATCTTGTTGGACTGGAGAAAGATCGTGGTGATCGACTCTGGTCGTTCGGGCAACATTAGTAACATCCCGCCAGAGAATGGTTCACCACTGTAACATGAAGATTACCGTGTCGAAGCACATCACGTCTACCAGCAGCGATATTTTGGAACAGTGTAATGGCAATGTTTGAAGACTACTTTCATACTAATCCATCTACTTCTTCCCCATCAACATCTCCCTCAAGATACGAATCTCCTCGTCCCGCTTTGCCAGCTGCAGCTTGAGGTCGTCCCGCTCCTGAGAAATCTCGGCGACGCAGCCCTCCAGCTCCGCGATGCGATCGACCTTCTTCTGACGGTACTTGGCGGCGGCGGCGTTGTTGCGACGCCGCTTGTCCGCCAGAACCACCTCCTCATCCTCGGGCGTGGTTGCCTCCGCCTCGCGCGCCCGCTTCCGACCGGCGGCCGGCGATGGCTTCACCGAGAACACCGACATGGCGGGCGCCATCTTTTCCTTGGTGACCTGCTTGTCCTTGTTGGCCTCGTCCGCGACACCGGCGGACTTGGCATTGCGCGGCTTGCTGGGGCTGGTGGAAACGTCACCGCCAAAATCCCCAAGCTCGAGCTCCTTGGGACTAAGAGAGGAGACACTCGAGGCGAGCGAGGGCGTGTCCAGTGTCAGGAAGGAGTCGACCGGGCTGACGGAGGCTGATGCTTGGTTTGTCGGGAACAGCGAGGCTCCCGAAGCGATTGAGGGGTCCAAGATGAGGGTCGGGTCCCAGAACGAGGGATCCAGAATTGAAGCGTCGACCGTGGCGGCTGAAGACTGCGGCACGGAGTTGTTGATGTCTTGGTGAAACGGTTGAAAATCAAAAGAGGCAGGGTTGAAGGAGAATGACTGGGCGACGACGTCGTCCAAGGCCAAGCCGCCGACTACTCCCACAGGCAGGTGTTGTGCGTCGTGGATCAGGCTGCCGCCGAGACCGGAAGGGTCCTGGGCTGCCGACGAGGGGGTTGATGAGGAACACTGCCAGCTTGGGGGAGACGGCGGCTGCAAGAAGTCTTCTAACAATTCATTGTTGTAGGATTTGGTGTTGCTTGGCGACTGCCAGCTAGTTGTTGAGGGTGAAGCGAGACATGGCCAACTGTTTGTGTCGACGACGGTCTCGTACGTATGCACGAAGCGGGCGGAGCGGCCTCAAGTCTGTCTGAGGCCCAAAGATTTGGGTCTTAGGGGGGAAAGCGAGGGCGTGAAAAGCCCAGAGGAGATTTTGGCGCGATGGTGTTCGTCTTTGTCACAAGCTGACCTGCTCGATGATACTTTGGGAGGATCAATGATGAACCAGAATGGCGGGGTGGCGACTCATATTATACCTCGAGGCCGGCTTGGGGGGGAGTTGGTGGAGGCCCACTTCGCGTAGAGTCTGAACCAATGAGAAGGGGACGCGAATGGTTGGATGCGGGTGAGAAATTGGATGTGGCAGGTTCGAGTGGGAGAGATTGGGTGCTTGTTAGAGCGGTACTTCTCACAACGGGCTTTCTACAGCCAAATTAGACGGCATAGACACATATCAGAATGTACCTCAGCAAATGTCCGTGCACCCTTGGAGAGGATGGCTAACGATGATTCACCTCGAAAGATTTCCCAATCAGGCTAGCGGACATGATTCTGGCGTCACGAGAGTGGATCACTCAATAACCAATGCGACGTCGTCAATGCATGTAGGGACGAAACGCCTCAAAGACTGGTGAACAAACCGGCATAGGTCGCCCATCCACCACCAACTTTGGTCGGCCAAACAGGGCACCGAGCCGATCGAGGCTGGCCTAGACCGCGGAACTCCAGATCAAGGCGGCTTTAAAGTTGGTTTGTACATAGTATGCGAAAGGCTGACCGCTGGCGACCGCTGGCGACCGCTGGCGACCGCTGGCAACCTCTGCTGCGAGGTTAGTAAGGTACTGTACTTTGCATTTTACGATACAATGGTCGACCCGGAAAAGGCCCAATTGCTGACTGCGCTGGTAATATTAATAATAGCCTGCAACCTATCGCCAATTGACCTGGATTCGTATCGGCAAAGGTTGTGTGGGTCATGGGCGCTGTCGTTGCTGCGCCCCCCATCGACATCGACCTCACTTGCTACGTACAGTAATAATGAGCGCTAGCTCTATGGCTGTGCCTGATTAGCCTGGGCCATTCAATGTATTTGGCCGTCAGCAGCCTTCCTCTTTTCATCAGATTTTCCGGACAGGACTAACTAAGCAAAGCTGCTTAGCCACCAGTTTGTCTCCTTTTAGTACCTGCCAAGACCCTTCGTCTTTTTCCGTCTAGTCGATACAGTACTCGACACTGCAACGCAGTAAGGACAGGGTTGGAATACACTACATTTCCATACTTGGTACTCTCGTCGGCCTCGGCGTCCGGGGTGAAGCCTCTGAGAAGGATCGTGGTTTGGCTTCCCGGGGACCGCAGCCTATCCTTGCTGAGGCAGCAGAGTCTGTAGACCAGGGCACGTCTGTGAATGATCAAGATTTACAAATATCGAGCCAGTGCTCCCATAATCATCGTCACTTTCATTGTTCATCATCATCGCCATCACCACCTTCCAGCTTCCATCATCACTTCTATCCTTGGGTTGAACTTTGTAGCTCCCTGGTATCTCTTGCAACCAAGCCGAATCTGATATACTCTCGACCAATCGTCTCACAACTACAACAGTAACAACATATATCCCTTCGACTATATCAACGCAGCCGATCTAACCAAGCGATATTTCCTGATATCAACCAACAAGCTCAACTGACAATATTCAGTGATACTCACTTCTCACGCTTTAGGCAAACTAACATACAACCTTCAACCCTGTTTACTCACCCCCACAGTTTTCACAATGAAGTACACCACAGCCACCGCCGTCATCTGCCTGGCCTCGTGCGCCGCAGCTGCGCCCGCGCCCAGGCCGTTCTTTCCTCCCAGCGACTTCAACATGGAGTCCTTCTACAAGGACCTCTTTGGCGGCAACGGGCCCAACAAGCAGGACGCCGGCGCGCCCAAGAAGTTTGACATCAAGAACGTCGACCTCAAGAAGGTCCTTGGCAAGACGTACAAGTACGAGGATGCGCTCAAGTGGGACGGCGCCGGCCTCGAGCCCTACGACTGGGGCTTCAACTTCGGCCGCCGCCCGCACCGCTATGGTAACCCCAACATGAGCGATGAGGAGCGCAAGAAGGAGGAGGAGCGCCGCAAGAAGGAGGATGAAGACCGCAGGAAGAAGGAGGACGAGCGTCGCAAGAAGGAGGACGACGAGCGCCGCAAGAAGGAGGACGATGAGCGTCGCAAGAAGGAGGAAGAGGAGCGCAACAAGAACAACAAGGACGGCAAGTGGAACATCAAGAACTTTGAGCGCAAGTGCAGCAACGGCAGCAGGGACTGCACCGTCAAGTTCGAGATCGAGCAGCCCGGCAAGTCGGCCTCCAAGTGCGAGTACAAGATCGATGACGACCGCAAGGCCATCTCTGACCACAAGTGCAACGACGGCGGCAACGAGTATATCATCGGCGCGCAGTGGAGCGGCCAGTTCGGCGAGGGCAACGGTTTCACCACCCTCTCGGTCGTTGACCAAAAGAACAGGCGCATCGTCTGGCCCGCCTACACTGACAAGGAGCTCGAGGGCGGCAAGACTGTCAGCCCCGATAAGGCCTACTCGTCGCAGGAGCTCCCCAAGTGAGCGGTTTGGTAGCGGTTTGTTAATGGTTTTCCTTGCACTATATCCCCTGTTTTTTTGTCTTTAGTTTGGAGTTTTTCGTTTGCTGCTTGGGCTTCTGTTTTCACCCCTTTGGCTTTTCTACTTGGGAATTAGGATATGGCGTTGAGGCGACAAAAGTGGGTGTATCATGATCAAGGCTATGGCCATAAAATATATTTCCACCTGTTCAATCTATTCAATCTGTTCACGTGATATCAATTTGTATCTCATCTGTCAAATTTTACATGCACTAACTTCATTGGCGCGCAGGATCAAATATTGGGAAAGTTGTTCATATTCAAGGTACGTCACTGTATGCAACGTCTACCTAAAAGCTAAACCCAAAATCTCCCTTCAAAAGCCAAGGTCCCTTGACATGCACTACACCAATGTCATCATCATAGACCATGCCCGACAGACCGGGGTCCTTCTTCTGCCCGAGTAGAAGGACCTCTTCAACCACCAGCTTGGTATCATAACCCCACCTCCCTGATGCCACAAACTTCCTCCCATCCCAGGAGAAGGCAACGTCGGTGATGTGACGCCCCGGGTCCGCGCTCTCCCCATCGTCGAGATACAGACTCCCCGTAGCGGTGCCGTCTAGAGCCGGCGCAACAACGATGACAAAGTTCTTCTTGCGTAGCTCCACCGTCGTGTTGGCCGTCCCGTGCTCCCGCAGCGGCAGGATGCTCCCGCCGCGGATGTGCACTGTGATCTCATCCCAGTCGACGTGCGCCCTGCCGACAACCTTCCCCTGGCCCCGCTCCTCCTTGAGCGTCCAAAAGTCGTAAAAGACGTCGTCGGGCAGGTAGAAGTCCAGGCTCGTCGCACCCTCCTGCAAGACTGGCGAGATCAGCAGCTCAGCCGCCGGGCCGAGGAACCACTGCGTCTCGATCCCCACCGCGGCCCGATCGTCCGGGTAGACGTAGAAGACGGGCCGGACAGCGGGCTCCCCGGAACGGGTCTGCGCGTGCACGGCCCCGTACATAAGGTCCAGCAGGCGGTACCTGGCGCGGATGGCGGCCCTGGCCGTGGCTGCGACGCTCTCCCACAGGTAGAACTCCTGGTGGGCCGAATCGAGGTCCGCGTGGTTGCGGAAGAAGGGCTGGAACGCGGCCGCGAGGGTCCAGCGCTGGCACATGCGCTCCTCGGCGTCGCCGTTGAAGCCGCACACGTCGGACCCGACGACGGGCATGTTCTGCATCGCAACAGCCGAGAGCATCTGCATCACCGAGACGCGCAGGTCGCGCCAGCCGGATCGGTTGTCGCCAAACCAGTGCGCCACCTGGCTGCCAGCGCCCGAGAAGGCGGAGCGGGTCAGGACGAAGGGGCGGCGGTCCGGGTTGCGCTGGCGGAGGGCCGCGCGCGTCGCCAGGGCCATGCTGCCGCCGTACAGGTTGTGCGTGTCGTACTGCGATGAGCCGTCGTGGTTGGTGATGTTGGTCCACAGCGTGCGGACGGACAGGTCGCCGTGGCCGTTTTGGATCTTGTACTTTGGGCTGAGCAGGTCGCGCCCGGGTAATGGCTTGCGGCCGGTTTGCGCGGCGGCGGCGGCGGGGTCCCTGCGGCGGAGCTCGGGGATCGGGTCGCTTGCCTGTGCATCGCTAATTCGTTGATTTGCAGCTGCCGTGTCGATGCTGTCAGCGTCTCCATCATACCCTGGCTGGAACTCGGCCGGGAAGCCGGGGATGGGCCGTCCTGTGTTGGGCCGCGGAGGAAACGGCGGTTCGGGTGGGTTGCCGCCAGTATCCCTATCCGGGATGCAGTCGACGTTTTGACAAAAGTTGGACGCCTCGTTCATATCATTCCACAACCCATCGACGTCCATGCCCGTATCGGCGTCGAACCAGCGCAAGATCTCGTCGGTCCACCAACCCTGCGTGCCGGGAGCGGTCCAGTCTGGCCAGGCCACGACGCCGGGCCACTGGATGCCCAGGTAGTCGCTCCCGTCGTCGGCCTTGAGGAAGACGTCGGCGGCGCGGCCCCTCGCGTACGGCGCGTACCCGGCCTCACGCGACACGGCCGAGTCCACCATTGTGACGAAGCGCTGGCCCCTGGCGTGCAGCGTGTCGATCAGCTGCCGCATACGCGCCGTCGGGAATCGGGCCTCGTCCAGCGTCCAGTCCTTGCGGCCGTCCATGGAGTCGATGTCGGACCACAGCACGTCGAGCGGGATGCGGGCCGAGGACGAGTTGGCCACCACCTCGGCGAGCATGTAGACGTCCCAGTAGCCGTACTTGCACTGGTGCACGCCGAGAGCCCAGTAGGGGGGCATGTCGGCCAGGCCGACCACCTCGGCGTACTGACTGCTCGCCTCGGCGGGGCCCGGCCCGGCGAGGAAATAGAGATCCAGCACGCCGCCGAGGAGGTTGTACTCGAGGTACTGCCCCTCGTTCTCGCTGCGGTCGATCTTGACGTCCATGCCGCCCGAGTTGCGGAGGTGGACGGCGTGCGTGCCGGAACCGGGCCGGTGGTCGAAGTAGGTCGGGTGGCTGCTGTACAGGTTCCTGTTGAGCGGGTTGAAGGCCATGTCGGCATTCCAAAGGGTGCGGTGATAGCCATGCGTAGGCAGCCGGAAGCTGTCGGCATGCTCGCCCAAACCGTACAGGTTCGGGTCCGGCGGGAGCTCGGTGCGCAGGCGGATATACTGGTCCTCAAAGATGAGTGATTCGCGGGAGGTGTTGAAGAGGACCTCGCCGCTGCCGGTGCGGGTCACGGCGAAAGAGAAAGGTGATTGAACGAGGTGGAAGGTGACGTCTGATTTGGAAGATGGGATCCCCTTGTGTGGTGGCCTGGGGATGGTTGATTCTGGGATTTGGTAGGCCTGCTGCGCCGCGTCGTAGATCTTGACGTGCAGTCTTTTGTCTGTGTCGGAAGAGTTAGCTGGGCTTTTGGCAAGGTCGAGTCTGAGAGACAGAGTTACGTGAGGCTACCACATACCTGACTGGTACTCGACCAGCAGCTTGAGGTCGACCAGGTCCCTGCCATAGACGTCGCAAGCCTCCCCGGCAAGCGCCAGGTCCGCAGTGAGGGAGGAGGCCGTCTCCTTGACGTTGGATGCGGTATAGCCTGGGCATTGGGCAAGGGCAGCAGCCGGGTCGGACGGCCGGCCGCCGAGCGGCTGGCGCACCAGGTCACGCACGGGGTCCTCGGCGAACAGCCAGAAGGTGGCTGCGCCCATCAGCAGGGCGGAGAGGCATGTTGCTATGCGTCTTTTGCGGGCCGGTCTCTGCTTGAGCGGGAATTGAAGCTCTAGGAGGTCCTTGTGCTGCGGTTGCAGCTCTTCGAGTCTGTCATCCATATTCGGAGATGGCATTGGGGGTTAGTAGCAGTTGTTAGGTGTTGTTGAACTGTTTGTTAGTGCAGCTCGCTTTCCCTCTCGGATCTACAAGAGGTAATGGCAGCAGATCAAGGCTGGTCTGGAAGCGTGGTTTGTGATCCTGTCTGACAAACTGCTCCTCGGGTATTTCACAGCATGATCCGCAACAAAAAAAGGCTGGTCTTTTTTGTGTTGGAGAATCAAATCAAGACGTCCAACGGTGGCGACATATGCAGGCGTCGGTTTATTTCTCGGCGCCTAGATCGGAGCTACTTCAGCCAGTTCCAAGATTTGCCCAACATCAGCTCAAGCTTCGTGCGGGGAAGCTGTGGTCAGACCCTGTTTTAAATATACTGTAGACTAACAAGGTGAATATACCATACTAGTCTAGTACTATATTATGTTGTGCTATTAAATAAACATGATCCGATGAATCCGAACCTTGTCCACATCCAACACACATACAAAAACACACCCTACGGCCTGTGGTTATAAACCGCCCCTCTCAAACATGCATCGTCCATCTCCCTCGTGCTGACATTAGCAACCACCCTACCCAAACCCTCACTGCCAAACCTCAACATCATGGTCCCCTCCTCGTCCCACACGCTCCCCATCTGCGGCCACCAACCCATCCGCTTGAGCCCGCCCTCTGGGTCCGCCGCAAACTCAACAAGGTAGTCTTGCAGCGCCTCGCTGACCGCCCTCTGCTCCTCCTCCTCCTCCTCCTTCGCACCGGCCTTGTCGTCGTCCAGCCGCAACCGGCGGCCCCTCCTGTACGTCCCCATGGCGAACGGCACGTCGATGCCGTGAAAGGCCCCCATCCACGGCAGCACGGCTAAGTTGCTGTAGTTACCCGCGAACTGGTACCGATACGTCTCCAGGCCCGCGCCCGCCCGCGCGTCGGTCGCGTTGCAGGCGATGCAGACGAACTGCACCGTCAGCCGGTCCACCTCGGCCTGGTCGGGCCCCGCGGCCGGGTCATCGCGCGGGTAGCTTATCAGCGAGGACTGCTCGTTGGCCGTCAGCGACAGGATGGCCGGGATGCGCGAGACGAGCCCCGCCTCGGTGCGCTGCGTGTAGTTTTCGAAGACGGTCGCGTTGTCCGGCCGCGGGCGGAAGAGGAGCGGGGGCTCGGTGCGGTTGTCTTGGTAGCGGCCGACGAAGCTGCATGTGTATCACATTCGTAAGCATTCAGGTCCCCTTTTTATTTTTTTTTGCCCATACACAACTCTGCCC
>JARHUK010000746.1:0-15100 GCA_031001725.1 Pseudopyricularia javanii
GTCGAAGGATTTCCTCTAAATCCCAGGGTAGAAAAGGGTAGCTTGAGGATCGGAGTCGGGGCTTGCTCTTCTTTGTGTTGCACATATTCACTTGACTTCTGTATATACTTCCATCCTCACAAGCCCTGAGTGGCGCTTGTTTGGCCTAGACATACAGCCCTGGCGTACAAAGCAGCCGACGCTTCTACATGATCCTTCTCACGATGTGCACAATCATGGACGCTCGAACATGGTTTGTTTGATCTCCTATGGTCAAACCAAACGTGGAAGAAAGCAAGCCCTTTTTAAAATATTCAACCCACACCGTCATCGACGAAGGTTGAGAGTGCGCTATTAACATGGTTTTTGGAGCCTCACCGGCTCGCAGCTGGAACAAGAACAAGATTATCACGTGGCCAAGTCCTGCGCAGGTTGTGTCATGTTGTTTATTGATTTGTTTTTCTGGTACAGTCTCGAGATTTGAGAAGGTAGCTAAGTATCTGCCTTCCCATCAACAGCAAGACAGCGCCTTTGTACTTTTTATGCGAAATAATAGCGACCTCGGTGCCGAAAACAATAGAGGATAATAAGACATTTTGCGTAAAAGCAGGACCGAAAACACTGCCCGGTGACATGCGGACCTCCGTGTCATGCGCCAAACCAAATGCAGAAACCACAAAGAAACAACGTCACCGAGTCTCCTCCCTAACAAATGTCAAATCAAAGCCAGGGTAACGCATTATACAGTGCTGAATAGTCGCCTCTGTGGACGCTGGAGAAAATATGGAAGACGTATAGATATTGCCTGGGTAAGAGCGCTGATGTCTCCTGGGCGCGAATGAGTGGCAAGTTTTCCTCAGAGTGAGAACGACGGGATTCTTCAGATGCTGCCGGCTGGTTACCTGTGAGGACTGCGTCCACCACTGCCATGCCATGAAGACCGCGCCCGTTCTGTCCCCTCTCGACGATCTAGCACTTTGCCAAAGCTCAGACGGTCGCCATTTTCGTAATACCTGCGTCTCGAGTCCCTTTCGTCGCGCTCGCGGTCCCGATCACCCCTGCGATCATCGCCGCGGCGATAGTAGTCGTCCAGGTCACGGCGTTGGTCACGCCGGCCAGCGTCATACCGAGACGATGAATCACGAGCAGTATCTATCTCTCCGTCTTCGAGGTCTAGTCGGTGGCGCTTCTGACTCTTAAGCTTCAATCCTGTGGAGGGTTCACCGCTGGGCTTCGACTGGGTCGACTTCTCTTTGAGGGTCTTGTACATGGTCGCCAGTTGCACACCGGAGACCTCAACCTCATGAACTGGCCAAATGGACGACAGAAAGTCCCTGATACGAGTTAGCTTTTTTGCCTGCCGCGGGAGACGACTTCATCATGTCCAAACGCAGTACTTACCAGAACCGAGGCATCAGTGCCTCCAACTGATCTGCCGGTATGCTGTCGTTGTTGGTCTTCATCTCTGTGAAGCAGTTGCCGATCTGCTGAAGCTCATTTCCCATGATCCTAGCCCGCTCCTTGGCATTTTCGATACGATCGGCTGTGGTGTGCATGATCTTCTCAAAGTTCTTGCGCACCGGCTTGAGCAACGACCACATGAGATGCTCTGAATTTCCATAGTCGAGCTTTGTGTCGTCGAGCCGCATGAGTTCGTCAAAGCGCTGAACAGATCTGTCTCGTGCCTTTTTAAGCCGCTCGATAGCCTCGGGGTCAAGCTTCTTGCGTTTCTCTTTCTCCTTGCCCTGACGATCATCAACTCGGCGGTGCTTGTGGCCGCGGTCATCATGATCGTTCTCGTGCTTTCGCTTGTCGGGCCTCGGAGTTCCACGGTCGCCGTTGCTTAGTCCGCGATGGTCACCCAACGAGAATGTGCGGTCTCTGTTGCGATCTTTGGTCTGGCCGGCACGCTTTGACGGCGGCGCCGGCGAAGCAGATCCGATATCACCCCGGCGAGTTCCGTTGGTCAAAAGGTTTTTCTTGCTGCGGTGGTGGTTCTCTACAGCCTTTTGTGCGGCGGCATCGTCTGAATATTTGGCGAGCAAGACCGAGAGAAGGTATTCAGAACGGCGAACAAGATGAACAGCTCCGGGTGACTGTATGCCCTTGTCGTCTCCACGCTTGCGCTCTTCCTTCTTTTCCACACGATGCTCCTCGAGGAAAAATTTGCCCTCCATGTTGAGCTCCGGGTCATCGCGGATCTGAGTCCATGCGCCAAAGCCATAGCGGTCGATGCCGATCAGGAGCATTCCGTCTTCCCGGGGGCCCCATTCGCATGAATAGTGTGCAGCCTTGGAAGCATCGGCGAGCCTGAAAGTCTCGTTGTCATTGTGCTCGAGAATAACCTTTCTCAAAAGTTTAAGCTGAGGTGGCCGGTCGATGACAGTTTCGGCGTTCACCTTCTTGACCTCGCCAAAGTCGACCAAGACTGCTTTCTTGTCCTTCTTGGCAATGACTTTGCCACTCTTCTCTTCCTCGTCCCGGAGCTTGCGAATGTTCACCTCCACCGCAGCACGAGCCTTACTGACGAGATCTTCTACGATTTCTCGCAGGTAGTCCGGGTCGCGGTCGGTGAGACGAGCTTCTTGAAGAACCTCCTCTTCGCGATCATCCAACGAGCCATACCGGAAGACGGCACGGATCAGGTTCCTGGTCTCTTTTTCGTTCAGTGCACGACGGGGGTCGGACATAAGCGCACGGTGTTCTGCCAACTCTTCCTGTTCCTGACGTTCCCGCTGTCGCTTCTTTGCCAGACGATCCGCCCGCTCTGAGTCGTTGACTTCGCCACCGCCGTTGCGCCTGTTCGCCTTGAGAGTTGCCTTTCGGGGAGCGTTCTCCTCTTGAGCCTGTGCAAGGTAGTCTTCATGCTTCTTCTTTTCTTCCTCTGCTTTGATCGATGCCAGCTGCTCGGCAGGTATAATCTCATCCCAATCAAGGGCCAGATCATCAACCTTGACATCCGTAAAGTGCATCCAATTGTCCCAGTCGATACCTCCACTGCTGAGGTTCATCTTATCATCTACGTTGGTCTTTGTGACTTCCGCATGCTCGAGAATAGAGTCGATATCCAGCTGCTCGAGCCTTTCCTGGTTGCCGGATTGCTCGAACAGGTTCTGGGAGCGCATCTTGAGGATGTTCTGTATGTCGTCTGCCGTCTTGGCCTCATCAAGCTTCAGGCCTCTTTTCTGGAACTGTTCACGCAGGGCCTTGCCCTCATCGGTAACACCGGCCTGGATGGTCAAGTATTCGAGAAACAACTTGTTTCGAGCACGGTTGACAACCTCCTCTTCGACGGTCTGCTTGGCAACCAACCGGTAAACGTTGACTGGCTTCTTTTGACCAATTCGATGGGCTCGCGCCATGGCCTGCAGGTCGGCTTGCGGATTCCAATCCGAGTCATAAATGATGACTGTGTCGGCCGTCATCAGGTTGATTCCCAGACCACCAGCCCTGGTTGATAGCAGAAAACAGAAGTCATCGCTATCAGGGGCGTTGAAGTGATTGATGGCCATGCGACGGGGCCCTGCAGGTATTGTGCCATCCAAACGTTGATATTGGTAGCCACGGACGCGAAGGTAGTCTCCCAGTATGTCCAACATCTTGACCATTTGACTGAAAATGAGGACGCGGTGATTGTCCTTTTTGAGCTTCGCGAGCAACTGGTCAAGAAGCATCATCTTGCCGCTGCTCTTGATCAAGCCCTTAATGGAGTCTTCACGCCGAGTACTGCCGGCCAAGACCCTTTCCTCAACTCCATGAAACATGTAAGGGTGGTTGCTGACCTTCTTGAGCTCCATCATAATGTTGAGTAGAGATGCCTTGTGACCCCCACTGGCATCGCTGAGGGCAGCGTAGTTCCTGGTCAATATGTTCTTGTAGTACTCTAATTGGACATCCGACAGCTCCACTCGAATAATCTTCTCTGTCTTCGGAGGAAGGTCAGACTCGACAGTCTCCTTGGTCCGCCGGAGGATAAAAGGAGCAATGGCCTTGTGCAGTTGGGTGAGCTTGGCCTGGGTCTCGCGACGCTTTTCCTCGTCTTTGGCCTGGTCTTCTTCCTTGTCCTCTGCTTCTTTCCCCAGCAGCTCAAGATCCTCGTCTATCAAAACCTTTCCAGGATTGAGAAAGTCCAAGAGAGCTGAAAGCTCGGCAAGGTTGTTTTGGATAGGCGTGCCGGTAATCAGTAGCTTGCAAGGAATGTTAAAGCTGAGGAGTTTCGCATATAGCTGCGATTCCTTGTTTTTCAGTCGATGCGCCTCGTCAACAGCGAGAACTTGCCACTTGATGGTGCGAAGGAAGTCTGCGTCCAGGAGGATGTAATCGTAGGAAGTGACGAGTACATTGAACTTGGGCTTCTTGGGGTTATTGTTGATGAGCAGTTCATGCTCGCGGATAGTAGCCCTAGCCGCTTCAGGACCAAGGTATACAATATAGTTGAGATCCGGGGACCAGTTGTTGAAGGTATCACACCAGGCCGGGATAACACTGAGAGGTGCAACGACCAAAAAAGGACCTTCCTGTTCCCGAGCGTTGCGAAGCCAGCTGAGGAAAGACACGGTCTGTACTGTTTTACCCAAACCCATCTCGTCAGCGAGAATGACATTGTTGGCCCGGGTCCAGTTCAGGGCCAAAAAGTTGAGACCCTTCAACTGGAATTCTCGGAGCTCGCCGTTCTGTATGTAGTCAGGTTGTTCCTCCATCTTTGTCATCCTTGAGCGGGTATCAGGGTTGGACTCCTTGCGGTCAGATTGCCACGATCGTCGCGAGCGTGCGGTGAACTGGTCGATCTTTTCCCCTGCTTGCGAGCTAATCGCGTCGGCAGCCTCCCATGTGCACTCGTCATACTGGAGACCTTTCCATTTGACGAGATATTCGCGCTGTTCCTCGCCATCGCGGGCGGCAACAATTCTCTCGACCTTGGTGTAGTCGTCATAGGCATCCTGCTCGCGCTCACGATCCAATGCCCACTGTTCTTTCAGTTCGGGGCTGACATCGTCCCCAAAAGTGATGTCAAGCTCGTACTCGACGACTTTGCGGAAGTAGTTTTCCAGTCTCCGGAAACCCCGACAACCCTGGACAGTTGCTGTTGTTTCCCAGGTGTCGTGCATGTGGGATTTGCCCTGCCACTTGATATAGTATTCGAAGTCGTGTCGTGTCGAGTGCAGGGAGAGCTCGACATCCTCTTGCTTTCGATGCTTGATGATTTTTTCGATGTATGGGGAATTATCTTCGACTTCTTGAGCCCATTGGTTTGGCGTATCATCCACAAACTCGTCGGCGTCATCCGCCTCGCTCTCGTTGTAAGCGCCGGCTGTGATTTGAGCAGCTCTCCGACTAGACCACCTCTTCTCTTGGTAAGCCTGAGCCTCCTGCTGGCGGCGAGCCTTCTTTTGAAAGGTACGAGCACGAGCGCCTCCGTAATTGTCCGAGTCGGATGCGTCGGCGGAAGTGTTTCTTAGTGGAGTGTCTCTTTTGGAGGCTGAGGGCACGAGATCCATGTCAGTAGAGTTTTATGAGAGTCTGGGGAGGTGGGTAAGGTGAGTCGCACAAGGTTGCGAGCGCTCGACGCGTCTCTTTTTGGTTCCTTTGCGCGTCACTGTGACCGCTTCGTCGGAATCGGCATCGACATCCTCATCGTCTGAGTCGACCTTTAATTATATTCTGTTAGCGAGGCAAAGCATAGTAGGGTGAGAATTGCCAACTTACAACTTTCCTGCGTTGTGTCGGACGGTTCTGTCAATTGCAGCGTTAGCGGTCTAATTTGCATCGAGGTCTTTTGTCAAACAGGATTTGTTTTCATACACTTCGCCTCAGGCCATATAGCTCAGGGTTCTCCCTCATGAAATCCTCCTCGAGTGAGCCAGTGGCCTTGCGCTTGGCAAGACGGCGAGAGTCACCAGATGAGGAGCCCTCGCTTTGTGGCGCGTCGATCCGGACAGAAGCAGGGCTTTCGGGAGCATCGAAGTCGCCATCATCGGAAGCATCGTTGTCACTGGGTTCTGAGACTTCATGATCTTCTACATCATCGGCGTCCTGCGGTGGGGGCCGGGCCTCCGATTCGGACTCCGGCGATGGTGCTTCGTCTTCGTGTTCGACTTCGGCAGGGCTTGCGTCCGATAGATCACTCTCAATTCTATGTCCCTCTACGGCCGGGCTGTTCGAGTCGACGTCGAGGTCCGGATGGTGTCCATTTGTCGGACAGGGCTCAGGAGATGTCGACATAGCCGCAAAAGGACGCCGAGCTGCCTGCTGCAAGACGGTGATGTTAGAACAGCCTGTTGCTTGGTGATGCTTCGCAGAGTTCGGACGCGACGTGTCTGCCTAGGGCGATCCCTTTTCATCAACTTGCACGCCTGTTCATCACAGTATAGCCGAGATATGAGGCTTGTCGCAAGTTGGAGATGGAATCTGGATGGACGAGGCTGACAGGCGACGGGATGCCAATTGGGGAG
The DNA here is from genome assembly GCA_031001725.1 of Pseudopyricularia javanii. Classification (NCBI taxonomy): domain Eukaryota; kingdom Fungi; phylum Ascomycota; class Sordariomycetes; order Magnaporthales; family Pyriculariaceae; genus Pseudopyricularia; species Pseudopyricularia javanii. The sequence continues at coordinate 6,432 of JARHUK010000746.1, forward strand.
CCCCGAAGAGGTTGAGGGCTGGTCAAAGCCACAGGCAGCTCGCGTCTATCGAGGAGAGGCCGTAGTATCGGTTTTCATCTACAGAAGAGGCTCCGATACATGCGGCATCTCCCGAAAAAGACCCCGAGGGGTTGAACGCGACGGTGGGCTTCCGAGGCTTCAGGGTCCAGGTATTTTGTCACAGGGTGGCAGCATGGACGACAGGTTAAAGGCAACGAAATAACTCACAAGTCATCAACTTATTGCCCCCAGGCAGTTATGCACTTCAAATGATTGTATATCGGTTTGGGAAAGAAGGTGCAGGGGCTGGATATATCGCGGGTTGGAAGTTGTCGATATGTGGTAGGAGAGCGTCTCTTACTGTCGGAGGAATTGTGTAGTGCAGTGTCGACAGAAAAATGTCGACTGGAGCTGGGGTAGAGGTGGGAACCGATTTCACTTGACTGTGAGGAGGCCCACTCGTCCAGCCACTAAAACCTTTGGAGTCAGTGCATTTGGAGTTATGTGCCCCACTTTTATGCTCAAAGTACCTTCCGCCGCGACAAAATGACTGGAGGATACAAAACGATTGCTCCCAGCTACAAGTGCTGGAAGTGATTGTACTGACCGTGTCTCTGACACGGAGAGCTCCCAGCCTCGTCAGTCTGGTCTAGTCTAGCCGATCGAGCTCTTGCGCAGATGATATAAGCACTCAGTCGCCAAGGTTATTCCACGCACAGGGCAGGACTCGGTTTTGATACCACTCAGTAGGCATCCTTAGAATTTTTTTCCAATGGTGGTATTTTCTGATACCTATTCAACATCGTGTCGTGATGTATATCATTGTCGCATGTCGCGACCGCGTTTGTGGACAATTCCTCACTCAGGGGGCCACCGAAGCTACTGTTTTGGTCACTCAATTGCTTTCTCCTGGCTGGTCGTGCACTAGCCCAGCTAAGCAAGTGCCATTGACCTTGCGGCTCATGGAACTCGTCGTTGCTGTCCGCGCGCGTCTTTGCCGGTCCGGGCTGGATGCTGGTAACACAACGCTGGATTTAATTAGACTGGAGCTTCTGATCTGCAGGTGTGGTTGCCTCGGGAGACTGTCACCCACGTACGTACGTGTACCTACTGTACCTACCCTGTAGCATCCGAATCCGGAATGCACCGTTCGTCTGAATGATTTTGCAATGGTGACTGCCAGCGCCGGACCACACAGCAACGGCCAGGTTGACGACTTTGTGCGAAATGAATAAGATACACGTCCAGCCGACCTTCTCACGCCTGCAAGGTTACTCGAGGAACAAAGAGGGAGCGCGCGATCAGGTTCTTCGGTACATCATGGGCAAACCAGAGAACTGGTACAATGGAGCAAGCCGCACCTATCACGCCAGCCCAGTTTGCAATTACAGGCATCTGGCGCATAATGACGGAGGATGACCCCTCCAAGCGAGCCCTCTTTTTTTGCCCACAGCCCTGCCCCGCCACAACGACACATGTTACAAGCCGACACCACCCCCATCTTAAGGAGACTGCTAACGCTCTATCGCGTGTCAATTGTTGAAGATTTTGTAATCTGTTCGGCATCCGTCGGTGCTTCCATCCTTCAGTCGACTCGAAGGCTGAACAAACACTCCGGTTTGCAGTTACGACCCACGAATTGGTAACGGACAGCACGTTACCTTCATATCTACCTAGGAACCATCCCGCTTTGCGACAACGCTGAAATTGCCCAGCATGAGTGACAAGCTCACTCGGTAAGTTCTCTTGCCCGTCTTGCTAGCCCGGCCATGCTAACGCTCGCTCTCAACTTTCAGTATTGCTATTGTCAATAGCGACAAGGTATGCGACACTTGTGATGGGCGCCTTGCCCTGCGATTTCCGCCGGCGCATCATCTTGCGATTGGAGCTATCGAAGGATACTGACAGACCCTATTTGGGATCTCGTTAGTGCAAGCCCAAGGTACGAGAGAAACCAAACATACTAAACTATTGGTCAAGATCAGACATAGTATCACGGTGGCTAACGCGCGACGACGCACTCGATAGAAATGTCGCCAAGAATGCAAGAAGTCGTGCCCTGTGGTGCGTAGCGGCAAGCTTTGCATCGAGGTCTCCCCCACTTCTCGCATCGCCTTCCTGTCCGAGACTCTCTGTATCGGTTGCGGTATCTGCCCTAAGAAGTGCCCCTTCGATGCCATCACAATCATCAACCTGCCCACGAACCTCGAGTCACAGGTGACGCACCGTTACTCTGCCAACAGCTTCAAGCTTCATCGCCTACCCATGCCCCGACCTGGAAACGTTCTTGGTCTGGTTGGAACCAACGGTATCGGAAAGAGCACGGCCCTCAAGATTCTGAGCGGTAAACTCAAGCCCAACTTGGGCAAGTTTGACAACCCTCCAGACTGGGAGGAAGTCATCAAGTATTTCCGTGGCTCGGAACTTCAAAGTAAGACCCTACAGATATATTCGCTGAGTTGCGGGTTGCTGACAAACGGTGCTTTCTCAGACTACTTCACCAAGCTGTTGGAAGATGACCTGAAGGCTGTCGTCAAGCCTCAGTATGTGGACCAGATTCCGAAAGCGCTTCGTCCTGGTGCGGAGAAGAGCGTCAAGCATCTTATCGAAAGCCGCCTTTCTCTTGAGAATCTTGATGAAGTCCTCGATGTTCTGGGTATGACCTCACCGCCACGAGATATAAAACCCACAAGGACCTGTGCTGACAACTATCCTCAGAGTTGCGACACATCTACGACCGCGATATCAACCTGCTCTCTGGTGGAGAGTTGCAGCGTTTTGCGATTGGAACCGTCTGTGTCCAGAAGGCCGATGTGTATGTTCTGCTACCGCATTTGGCCTATCACTGAACTCTACAGCTAACAGACGAACAGTTATATGTTTGACGAGCCCTCCTCATACCTTGATGTCAAGCAGAGATTGGCCGCCGCTAGGATCATCAGGTCTCTGCTCCGCCCTGATGACTACGTCATCGTGGTAGAGCACGATTTGTCCGTTCTGGACTACCTTTCAGACTACATCTGTGTCTTGTACGGAAAGCCAGCGGTCTACGGTGTGGTGACACTTCCACACTCTGTCCGTGAGGGTATCAACGTGTTCCTTGATGGTCACATCCCCACCGAGAACCTGCGTTTCCGTGATGAGTCACTCACGTTCCGCATTGCTGAGGCAGCCGACGAGTTCAACATCGAACGAAGCCGCGCGTTCAAGTACCCAGCTATGGAGAAGACGCTTGGCAACTTCAAGCTTAGCATTGACGCTGGTGACTTTGAGGATTCTGAAATTATTGTCATGATGGGAGAGAACGGTACTGGAAAGACGACCTTTTGCAGACTTCTTGCTGGCGCCCTGAAGCCCGACTCGGCCAAGAAGGTGCCCGAGATGAAGATTAGCTTGAAGCCGCAGACCATTACGCCCAAGTTCGAAGGCACCGTCCGCCAACTATTCTTCAAGAAGATCCGCACCGCTTTCCTCTCGCCTCAGTTCCAGACCGATGTTGTTAAGCCTCTCAAGTTGGACGACTTCATTGACCAGGAGGTCAAGAACCTGTCCGGTGGTGAACTGCAGCGTGTTGCCATCGTGCTGGCTCTCGGTGTGCCCGCCGACATTTATCTCATCGATGAGCCCTCGGCCTACCTCGATTCCGAGCAGCGAATCATTGCAGCCCGCGTTATCAAGCGCTACATTATGCACACCAAGAAGACGGCCTTCATCGTCGAACACGACTTCATCATGGCCACATATCTGGCCGACCGCGTCATTGTCTTCGACGGCAAGCCAGGCATTGACGCACATGCCAACAAGCCCGAGTCGCTGCTCACGGGTTGCAACAGCTTCCTCAAGAACCTTGATGTGACTTTCCGCCGCGACCCTACAAACTTCCGCCCACGCATCAACAAGAGCAACTCTCAGCTGGATCAGGAGCAGAAGCTCAGTGGAAACTACGTAAGTTACCCAACCGAGTTTGATAGTTGACCATCCTCTTTTACCGTAATTATTAACATGGCTTTCACATGCAGTTCTTCCTGGAGGACCCAGAAAAAGCAACAACGGCTTGAAATTCTTGTCAAGAAGGACAATCAAGGGGATTCTCCCTTTTATCAGCATAAAGGTAACGATGCATCAGCTCCAGGCGTTCTAGGCGTTCAAAATGAGGGAAAGTCCGGAGGTAGGAATACGGCAGGCTTGGATGACGACGAGTCCTCAGGCGAAGATGACGACCCGGACATCGATTGCTATTTTCAGCGACAGTAGAATTCCCGCTGCTAGCCTGGTCCCACGGTTGCCAGCTTGATGTGTTCCCGGGTTTTTTGGTTTGGTTGGGTCGTTTCTCGGCCAGCATGTTCATTGACCATCAGTGGTCTTCGGTGGTCTTGGAGTATGCATGCTCGCAAAGGCTTCCAAACATACCTAGCCTAGCCTACCTACGGCACTTTGGGAACATAGTCTTTCGGGTTAGTCGTGGATTGAGGGGCGGCAGCCCAAGGGATTACTGCGCCAACTCGGCCATTGTGTCAATGGAGGGTTACTGTATGTAAGGAATATCAGATCGAGTCATTTCGGTTATTCAATAGTGGGTTATAATTGCATTCTCTGCTGTAGAGTGACGACGATAGGACACTGGGTATACGCGGCATGACTGCTGTGGTGACATATGGAAGCCAATCAAGCACTTGATATTTGCAACCGATCAATAGCACATTGTGTAAAGCTCTCTTGATTCGGCGGGCCGTGAAAGCTGATGTTTTGCAGTTTGATATCTAAACCACTAGATATTGGTATGCAACGTGCTCGGTGTTGACCAGCCGCTTGTATAATGTCTCATGTTGTATAGGAATATAGTACCAAAGACAAGCGCATGATTCCAACAAGCACCAATAACTGGTTCGGTGATGTAGTTGGTTATCATATCAGTCTAACAGTGCGGTTTCGCACAGTAACACTGAATGTCCTCAGTTCGAGCCTGGGCCGAATCAGATATTTTTTGACTTTTTGCCCTTTTATTTTGTTCCTCTATCCTTTTCACGTCTTCCGTCAGTTGAGGTAGTTAGAGAAAATAGAGAGCACACAAAAATTGCTACCATGTTGAAGTGCCCTTGGCAGTGTTGTGTTGCATTAGCGTTTATATTTATTTGGGACATATCTGCCTATAATGTTTCGTGTATTCATGCACGCTTTCAGGACCACTTTGCCGTAGTCTTTTACCATGGAATGCCCTTGGTATTTATTCCCTATACATTCTACAGTTTACTTTCATAACTGTGTTGCCGTCTTATCCTTGTTGGCTTTTTCAAGAATACGGTGGGTGAGAGTAGCGACAGTTTTGCGCGTTTCCAACGCGTTACCTTAAGAATGCCTGGCCTTGGCAAGCGGCCTGTACCCGTCCTTGCCAGTCACATTATTGTACAGGCACATGTATAAATGCCATCCAGGTGCTTCGTGGCTGCGATTTTTAATGATTAGCATGACAGGAGGAAATGCTTTTCTGCTTGACCAGCTCGTTCCTATCCCAGATCTTGGTCTGGTTCAACCGGACTGCCCGTTGTGCCCCATCACCTCATCGATTCTCTTGCCCCCAGGGGAACTGCCACTTTAACAGACATTTCTTGATATATAATACAGCTGACGACAAGTCATGGTGCATCCTCGCGCTATGTCCAGGTACTGTGCCGCCGGGCTTATCCTTTTCATATGATGTCCAGGCGCCATCACGACAGCGGGGCTCTTCTGGCCCTGCCATCTATCTTCGACAATAACGTCTCTTGCTTTGCGGAAGTGTTGAGTTCAATGCGATCCCCGAGTTAAAGCCAGAACCATTCGGGTTGGCAGTAGCCGGGGATAATGGTTGCCAAAGGCTTCTGCCAAGCGTCCTGCCCGCAGCTTGCCCCGGAGAGCGGTGCAGGTTCAGGGCAAGTTTCTCCTCGATGGGGCCTTGAGGTTGTGAAAACTAGGATGAGTTTTATCGTTAATCAAGTACTATAATCTCATATACCTGCCCTTCTTTACAAGCGGATTCTTGTGATTGCCTCCCGTATTGGCTCCATCGCGAGGATAGGTAGGTACCCAATCATCAACTCTTGTGAGGAGAAGTGTATTGGGCTCATGGGTCCCTAGAAACAAGCAGACAGTACAGTATACATGTATGTTTGTTTTCCTCGTGCATAGCTTAGCCATAGAAATACTACTAGACGAACAGTGGTTTTCGATAAACTTAGTTTAGCCCCGGTGCTGTCTGGTCGACCAGTCTCCTAGAAACCTGGATCCGTCCAGCATCGTGGGTTCTTAAACGTCTAAGTGTATACTTCGATCGTTTTATCTCAAATAGAGTCGTATAAGCCCGTACTCGAACCGTGAACATTCGGTGTTCACCATGCGCCTCCACACTGCGGGCTTCATTGTTTTGGAAGAATATTCGCTAACATGTCAAAGAAAGCTTTGGCGTATAATAGAATTCATTATTACAGCTTGCGTCGGTAGCCAATTACTAAGACCAACATGATTTATAGGACTGAGCAGAAACATCCGGCCCGAGCTCGGGTGCTGTTGGGCTTTTCGTTTAAATGCTTTGATTGTTTCAATACTTTTTCGCGATGGCCTATTATGGAAGATGGCTTGATTTTCTGGAATAATTTTGTGCTATGAATAGTGCAAGTGTGTATCCCAGTGCTAATCGAAAAAGGGAAAATATAGGATAGATAGATTACCGTGTGGGATACGATGTTTCTCAAGAGGTAAGGAGGCTGGAAGCTGGGACGAACCCTACCAAAGGGAATGCGGGTGCTGAGCTTAGTCAAGGGGTGACCGACCCCTTTCAGACTGCGGCCAGCTCGCGCTGCCATGTCTTTGCAGGAAGCAGTCACAGCACCTATATGCCTCATGCCTTAACTTAATGCCCCCCCCGGAAGGCTGTGGGCGAGGAGGTCAACCACACTAACAGCGAGTCATGTTGGTATAGCACCCTGAGCTGGACATGTACTGAACAAGGCCTGCATCGATTCCAGAAATACGTGTCCCACTGGATGTGATAATGTGGCACACTCACCGAACAGTTCCGGATTCTCCGATCGCCACAATAGCCCAACAACTTTAGTATACATAGCAGACCGTTGGAAGACTGACACGATTGGGACAGTGCCATCCGGATTTGTGGCGCGTCCTTGAGGTAAGCGGCATTCCGTTTGGCTGGGTGAAACATTGGATGTTTGGAAAGGTACTGACTTCACCAACACAGTACATCACAATATTTTCTGGAACAGCAAACGCAAAAGTCCGCCCACAATAAGCCAAAATGTCACTTCGACTTATCAGATGTCCACGAAATTGCTGACGCGGCTGCATCCGCCATCTGTAGTCACCAGGACGGTGGCCCTGTAGTTGGTGAGTCTCGCGCTCGCCTGGGGCGCCAACCCCGACCACCGGGGTCGCCGAACCCCACGTGCTCCGTCGACTACTTTGCTAGGACCGGAGCCGCCGGATGGACAACTTTCATTCCCGGCTCGCGTCACTGCTGCTGCCCGACGTCCCCGTAGAGTACAAACCGGATGGCCTCTTGCGCAAGATTGCATTGCTGGCAGTATGCCTCGCTCCGGCGTACGTCGACCGCTGGTGCCAGAGCCAGGGCAGCGGGCATGAAAGTGAAAAAGTTGCTTACGTGATTGGCATCACCCTCGGGGACGAGTATGTTGACATCGTATTTTGAAGACAACAGGATCCCGTTTGGGTAATGTCCGATGAAGGAGAAGGCATGGGCGCATTGGCTTGGGAAATGCACCGGGTAGGGCCGAGGCTAGCACCTGCAAAAGACCCCGTTGGACCTACAAAGGGAATAATGGTGCAGATAGGTGGTGCGAGACAGTCTGGTGCAGTGTCGAAAACATCTCTAGTTGGGACGATAGCCACAGTAATAACGTCAAACTGCGAAAGGAGATGGAATTCTGGCAGGAAAAAAAAGTTGGGATGGGCGAAGAAAACACACAATTCTGAGGGGAAAAAAAGAAGAAAATTCGTGCCTACATGAGACCGGGGGCGCATTCTTGTCCCAGTACGTCGTGTGTCGAGTTGCAAAGATTTCGGCTTGGCTTTGCTTGGGATATAGTATCTAGCGACTATGCTGGCAGTTGTACCCGCGTGAATATCAACAGCTCTTAAGCACTATCTCCTAGTGTACCAGTAAAACAAAATGCCCAAGCAAGAAACCCTTGTTGGCATTGGATAATAAGGCGCCAAGGACGGTGCCCAGTCGCCTTTGCAAACCCAATTTCACACCTACGCCCGGACTTTCGGAGTGAATTGTTGCAGGGGTAAACAAATGGGTGTTTGCACCCACACGATCTTTTCGGCAGGTCAACGAACACGTATATGATTAATGATGAACTACTGACATGCTGGGAGCTCGCTGTCAAGTTGCCAACGATAATAGAGCGCATAGCCAGAGCCACCTAAAAGGTACGTGCATGTATGTAGTTTGTAACCTGACTGGAATCGGGGCGTGGCCTGTGGCAAAGCTCTAGAAACGAAGACGTAATCAAGGTTTTGGATGGATGTCACTACAGAATGAATATTCCCTCACTGGCGCGCCATGCATCAATTAATCATGACCTGGAAATCGAGGCGCAGCAGTAGCAGTAGGTAGCAGTCCTGCCGGCCGGGAAGTAAAAAAAAAAAAAAAA
>JARHUK010000749.1:0-19296 GCA_031001725.1 Pseudopyricularia javanii
CTCCTATACCCGTGTTTGGTTTTCCCTGCAGAGGAAAAGCAAGTCCGAGTCAACTTCACGGTCGGCCTATAGCTCTCTTTTGGGAGTTTTACTACCCCCGCTTCAGGCAGGCCCGGGCATGGAGTCTTCGAACAAACAGGGGAGGCGGCCTTGACCCGACTCGACAATTTCCCCAGCTGTGTGGCGTCTCAGCGCCTTGGCCGTCAACCGTTGCCAAGCCCCCAAGGCGACCGGGAGGAAACGCCGCGCCGCCGAACCCCTGGGCGTCGGGAGCTGTCATTGTCACTATCACCGTCACAGCCCCACGTTCACTTATAGGAATGAAAGTGAAGGTCGAGGCGATGACATTCTGTCAGCCAGACACTGGCTTGGAACGCTAGATTGATTCCTGGAGCAACAGGCCTCCCAGGCTGACGAAAGTTGTTTTGGTTATGCCTTTTGCTTTCCCCCTCACAATCCGAATTTACTTGCTTTCTCTTCTCCCCTGCAGCTCCGATACCGTTGCTTCTTCAACGACATCACCCCACTAGTCTCTGCAAGGACGGCAGGCCCGTGTACATTTGGGCAGCCTCGCCGAGCGCGGGGTGAAATAATATCCGGAACTCGTAATGGTTCAATTTGGCAGTTCGGGTGATGACAGCAGGCACCTGGCGTTGTTTTGGCCGGACGTCACAGCCGTCTGCACCCGATTTCGGCAATGAACCACTTCAGCGCGTCGAAAACCCGGTCTGGCCTGGCCTGACCCAGGCACCGGGGTGACCCATACGACCGCTGTTTGCAATGGCGTGGGAAGCAGAGCTGAGTGCTGGAGGTTGGTCCTGGTGTGGTTTGCCTTGACGGGTTGCCTTGCCTATCCAGTAACTGTTTTGACATCATAACAGTATTTTTTACACCCTTTCAATTTGCAATATGTAATGTAGATCTTTGCTGAAGAACTTTTGAAAGTCCTTCTCTCGATCTACGTCGTAACGACAGTTTTGGCTTGTGTTGCGATTCCCATTCCTGATTGGTAGCAAGCCGCAGACGGCGGCATCTCCCAGAGTGGTTCCGGCAGCATCTGGCAAAAAGAGATGCGCCATCGAACGTTGCTTCTCATGCATATCACTGACCCCCCATTTCACGAAATGCTTTTTTCTTCTTTGAAATATTTCGTCCGACCGCGCGTATGTGCTCGATAATCAGGGGCCGGTCACAATCATCGTCCATGGACGAGATTATAAGAGCCGGCGCTCAAGTCGTCCTTGACCTGATGCTTGTTTGCAAAGAGCAGACACTCTTGTTTCCAAGCCGGCATCTTAGCACTGCCATTGCATCGTTTCGCCTTTTGTCCCGATCGACTCCCCCAAGATACAATAATCATCTACTCGCTACGTTTTTCCAACCCGCTCAACCTCCAACTTAGACATGGCCTCGCCTACCCCAGCTGCCTCGGGTGGATCTACTCCCGATCTCAACCATGCCAACGGAGAAGATTTCAACTCTGGGATGGAAGGCATCCCCATGGGACTCCTCATGGGCATGACTCCTGAGGAGTACGCGGCGCTTCCGCACGACAATGTTGGGCCCCAGTTGCTGACAGTCATATGGCCTCTGGTCTTCATCTCGCTCGTTTTCATATGCACGCGCCTATACTGCAAGTATATAGGACGCAAGCGTCTTTGGTGGGATGATTATATCCTCATCGGTGCCTGGGTATGTATACCTTTGTTTCCCCCATATCCTCGTCGTTGTCCTCCTCCCCCTCCTCCTCAAACAGACCAGGCGCAAATAGGCCAATGTCGCTGACGGACGAGTGCTCTAAATAGCTGTGCATTACAGCTCAGTGCAGCCTCGTTACCACCGGTGTAGTCAGCTACGAATTCGGCCTAAACATGTACGACATAACGATCGGCCCGGCCAAGACGGGCGAGTTCTTCGGCATGCTGACGGCCAACGCCGCACTTTCCATCGTCGCGGCCTGTTGGTCCAAGACCAGTTTCGGCCTTACGGTGCTTAAACTGCTTACGCCGGGCTGGATGAGGTGGCTGGTTTTGACCGTTCTCGTCAGCATGAACCTCATCATGGGCACAAGTGTCCTTTTGCATTTTGTTTGGTGCAGGCCGGTTTACAAATCGTGGAACCCGCTCATCGAGGGCGGCGAATGCCTGGATCGTCCAACTTTACTAAGATTCCACGTATCTGCAGCAGGTTAGTTCCTCATGCGCCTGTTCCGTCGCCATATGAAATGGCTGCTTCCATTTGCCATTTAGGCCTCTAACATCGTCTTCCCCATTCACAGCATACTCGGCCATTATGGATCTGGTCCTCGCCGTGATCCCGTGGAAGCTCATCTGGGGCCTGCAAATGCGAAAGCAGGAAAAAATCGGAATTTCCATCGCAATGAGCTTTGGTATCTTGTAAGGAAACCCTCCTACAATCCATATATTTCCCATTTGAATGTTGCACTAACATGATACGTGCCCTCCCATTTATAGCGCCGGCTGCACCGGCTTCATCAAAGCCAGCAAGATTGCTACCCAGAATTCGGATGAGCCGCACCAGGCCGCCGCCCTCCTGATCTGGGGCTACTCTGAGAACGCGGCCTGCATCTGCGCGGCCTGCATTCCAGTCCTGCGCGTCCTCGTCCGCGACTTCAACTTCTCGGCAAGGTGGAACAAGAACAGCGGCGCCACCGACGACAGCGCCCAGCCAGTCTCCAAGGGGTCTTCTGCGTCTAGCACCGACACAGCCAGCGGCAGTTGCAACTGCAAAGCCAAGGACCTCGATGCCGTCGGTGGCGGTCGTCACACCGGGGGCGGTGGTGTCAGGAGCAACATCGTCTCCATCACGAGCTCGAACAACGGCGTCGTCCAGGACCAGGAAGACATCGAGAAGAGGTGGATGTGGACCGACGCCGCAACTCCCGGTACCATCGTTCAGACTAGCGAGGTGAATGTGCAGTACGACCCGCGCAGGGATGGATCCATTGAGGAGTACGACTTGGAGAGCTTGGGCCCGGAGAACAAGCGCCAGGCGGGCGGCATCTAGACCAAGACAGGTCAAAAGGGAACGGCGGGAACAGATTGAAGGGATGAGGAAAGCGCTTGGGCGGCAAAGCAAGACTCCATTCTATAATTAACCAACCTTAGTAATCTATATAACCTTGGCGTTGCAGTCCTTGTACTCGCCCAGCTTGAACAGGGCCTTTGAGTTTTCCCTCCCGATCTTGAGCCTGTCCCTCGTGTTCATCTCGGCATTGTCGAACCAGTCGCACGCGTCCTCGAACTTCTCGAACGGGTAGTCGACCGAGAAGAGGATGCGGTCGGCGCTGACCTCGCTGACGCAGAAGTTGAGCGTCGTGGTGCTGAAGTGGCCCGACGTCGTGATCCAGAAGTTCTCGTTGAAGTATTCCCTGATGGTCTTCTTGCAGCTCAGGCCCAGCTTCTTCTTGCGGTCCTCGAACCAGTGGTTGATGCGCCACATGTCGAAGGGGATGCGCTCGCCGAGGTGGCCCAGGATGACCTGCGCCCGCGGGTGGCGGTCGAAGACGCCGTTGGTCACCATGCCCAGGGCGTGCAGGCTGACGCCGTGCGCGAATGAAAGGGGCGGGCCGACGAGCCACTCGCGGTCCTTCCAGAGCTTCTCAAACACGACGCCGGTCGGGTTGCGGGGGTGCAGGTACAGGGGCACGTCGAGCTCTACGAGCGTCTCCCAGAAGATGTCCCACTCCTGGTTGTCGTAGAAGACGTAGCCCTCGCCGTCCTCACCGCAGCGCTGCGTGTCGTTGACGAGCGCGCCCTTGAAGCCGTACTGCGTCACTACCCGGCGGAGCTCATCGGCGGCCTCCTTGGGGTTGTGCATGGAGAGGGTACTGGTGGCGATTGAGAGTCAGTCTTTGCTTCGCTGCGTGTTGTTTTTCTTTTCCTCGACAGGACCTGGTCTTGTACTCACGCAAACGCTCCGAGTCTGTCGGGGAACGGCTTGATGGACTCGGCCACGTAGTCGTTGATCTCGACGGCCAGCGCCTGGGCCTCCTTGGGGTCGGAGATGTCCTGCACGCCTGGTGCAGTGTAAGACAGGATGGTGTACCCGACGCCATACTTGTCGGCGAACTTGAGCCGGATGTCTGTCAAGTCCTGGATCTCCTTCACGTGCTCCTCGGGCTCAGTCGAGAAGAGGCCTGCCCACCAGCGGGTCTTTTCCTCAAGGCGAGGGAGCGCAAAGGCTTCTTCGAGAATGACTTTGCCCAACATTTTTTGATGATTTATTTTGGGGTGAGAGAAAAGAATAGGAGGAGGATGAGGGGGAATGGGACTAGAGTGTTTTGGAGGGAGTCCTGCCCTTTGTGTAGTTTTTTTTCGTGGGTTTTTTCTATACCTTCACGACTCGGCACCTCAAATACAGACCTGGGATAATGTCGTTGTTATTTGTGCAGGGCAACAACTGCACATAGTCTGCTCGATGTTTGCATCACAGTTGTCCACGAGTCCCTTGCGGAAGCGGACATGCCAAGATTATCAAGGTCCCCCCAGTGGTACATAGCCGTCCCCAAATCAACGTTGGGGTTTCGGGATCATCAAATCCAGTGACCTTGATAGTCCAAACGATGCGGGGAAATGCCCAAAGCGACAGGATATGGGGATGGTACACTATCCGGTCCTGTGTAGATAAAACAAACAATGGCGGAAGCGTTCTTTTTCCCGTTGAATTCCATGTACTTACAGTACTATGTACATAGAAACAGGGACATTTCCCCTCATACCCCCAGACCTCGCTCCACAATCTTCAGTGCGTCCAAGTCATGCTCCTGCATCCCAAACCCAGAGAGGGGACTGCTGAACTGCACCCGCCTTGAAATCCCATCAGCGCCTGGGTCATAGCCGAGCCTGGAGGGCTCAGCCGTTATCCAGTTTGCCAGTCTTGCGCCATGGTGGTGGTCTGCATATGTCCCGCAGCCCGCTTTGACAGCTGTTCTAGCCACCGAATATGTTTTCTCCTGTTACAAACCTGATAACCCCTCACCTCTTAGCCAAGTATTCGTTCGTCCCATCTTGAAAGCTACAGGCCCTCGATACCGGTGTTGCATTGAAACTTCACTCAGTACGTCAGGGGGCTTAGGCTTGGCCATAGCCGCTACCAGACTTCAAGTCACTGAATATACGGCTCCGCATTCCAGCAGGTAAACGATTTGCGCAACTTTTGACGCGGGTGACTTCCTGTCGTTGCGGGCGATGAGTTTAGATGGCAAAATTGGACATATTTGCTAGAAACAGTCATCTAAGCAAGCCAACATCCCATCGCAGCATCAACAGCTCCAGCCTAGCCATGCGTAGTACCCTGGTTCTCGTCTACATCCAGCTACCCGATCAAGTCGACAAGTCCTGCATGCACCCAGTTAGCAAATCCCTCATCCTGATCGCGCCACAACAACCCCCTGTACCTGGTTTCCGGCTTGGCCTTGCACTTACCAAATAGACCTGGTAGAACTTGAACCGCCACTTGCCGTCAGCACCCTTGTCCAGCACGGCCCGCGCGGCCCAGTCCTTGGCCGCCTTGCTGCCGTTCTTCAGCGCGTAGTCGACCTCGCCGTACAGCATAACCTCGGCCGATCCGGGGGCGGCCGCGAAGACGCGGTGCACCTTGTGCTTGCGCCCGGAGACGTGCGCCCACATGGCTTGCCGAAATGCCAGAATCTCTGGTTTCGGGGAAGCAGGTAAGCCATCAGTCGTAAGCAATTCATCCCTCCGGTTTCCAAAGAAAGAACAAAGGAGAATACAGGACGAACCTTCTGATCCCGTGCTCTTCTTGCTCCCCATTATAAGCACTGCATCGCCATGGAACTGTTGCGAGTAGACGTCGTGCGCGTCGGGTGTGTCAGAGATGCGGTAGAACTCCTCCAGAAAGGTGTAGATGCCCTCGTCCAACGCCACCTCTGGCTTAGCAAAGCTGTAGTCTGAAGCCATGTCTCCTGCGGTTGATTGATGTCGTTGATCTGTGGAAATAACTTTGTCGTGGCCAAGAGTATTTGGTGCTAGGGATGACGAAAGGCAGGTGGAGGTTTTATAAGCAAAAAGACAAGCCCTAAATCGGAACGTTTTGCGGGGTTTGCTTTGTGCATGGACTTACAACCTGCAACTAGCTGTAGCAGTGTCATAAAAAATATGTGGAAGGCCAGCAGGTATGATCTATACCTATCGACTTGAAACTGTTGAGGACCATTGCAATCGTGGGATTTGGCAATCGAAACCAGATATTCGCTATCTATTCGTTGCCTTCTAACTCCTCAGATGTGTATCATATCATCTGCCAATAGATGTCCTCACCAGTTCGGAGGGTGCTCACCAAAAGTCAAGAGACAAAGCAGATCTATAATCACCCACCCTTACGGTAATCACCGTCATCATTGAACTCCCATGTGGCCGCGTCTGATCCATTCGGTCTACTTGCCCTCTGGAAGGAGACCTCGGCCCCCTCAATCTCCACCACCGGCCGCACCGCCCTCACCTCGGCACCGTATTTGGCAGAGTACCAGCAGTCGACCAGGTCCTCACGGCCGAGGAACTCGGGGAACCGCTCGCGCATACCCCTGAGAGCCGTGCCGCTGATCTGGTCCACGCTGTTGTCGTGCCGCAGCGACTCGAAACCGTACCCAGAGTGCTCCTCCCGGAGCCGCTGCTGCACGTCCTCGGCGTAGAGGCCCGCGCGGAAGAGGAGCAGGTCGTACTGCAGGAGCGAGGCCCTGCCGTGCCAGGAGCCGCCGCGCTCAGTGCGGTTCAGGAGGCCCATCAGCGCGGCGATGGCGCCCATGCAGCCGGTGCCGTAGTCCGAGATGGGGAATGGGGGCACCATGGGTTCCGACAGGCCCATGAAGCGACCTTGCTCCCAGGCAACTCCGGAGACCTGCGACTGTGGGTTAGCAAAATGCTCCTGGCGGGCGGGCGGGGAGAGGCAAAAGCTCTACTTACACAGTCTGCAATCTGCTGCCAGCCCGGACGATGAGCCCACTCGCCCTCATAGCCGAAACAGTTTTCGTTTACATATACGACTCCCTTACCCCGTGCTTCAGCCATCTTACTCAAGGCCTCAGGCCCGAAGCCAAGCTTCTCGAGGGCCCCCGGCCTGTAGCCATCAACGACGATGTCAACGTCTACTAGGAGCTTCTCAAATTCGGCGCGGCCGGCAGGGGTCTTCAGGTCCAGGTCGGCCGCGTGTTTGCCCATGTTGCCATCAACCTGGAAAAACGGCACGTCACTCAGGTTCGGGCTCGTGATCTTGAGCACTGTCGCGCCGTATTCGCCCAAGATCCGCGTGACAGTTGGTCCCGCGATGATGCGGCAAAGCTCTAGCACTTTTATCCCAGACAGCGGACGGTTGTCGCTTGTTGCCGGGAGGGGGCACGGGGATGTCGATCGCTCAAGCGGCACAACTGACCAAGGTGGGCTTTGGGATGCTATTTTCCCCTGTTGAATCAGAGAATTAGACCCGGTTGATTCGAGTGGTAGCAGCGATCATAGGTCAGGGGGGAGGGGGGGGGCGGGAAACTGAGATCCAAATTCGTACATGTGGCGTTCTGAGAAAGTCCTCGTGCTTTAGTACAGGCACACCGGCCTGCCTTTTTTCGGCATTCATCTTCTCAAGCTCCTCCACCGTGAAATTCCTTACGGCGGCCTCGATGGTCTGCGAGATTTCCTCATGCGTCTTGAGGTCAGGGCGGAAAGGCTCCAGGCCGATCATCTGCAGAGTCGTTGACGCCTCCAGTGAGCCATGGATGTGGTAGTACTCCCCCGGCGTCTTGGTCTCGTAGAGGTTGGCGCTCATGCGCCGGTACGAGTCCGACTGGGCCTGTAGCAGATCAGTGTCTGCGGGTGGATTGTCAGAGGAGCGTACTTCCACGGTGCCTACAGGATGAATATGTCTCACCCTTGAGCCATTTCTTCACGTCGGGATCCAACTTGCCCAATCCTCCGACAGTAGCCAGGTACGCCTGGAACAGAAATGCAGTTGTCTTTTCGAGATCTACAGTTATGCGCCTGTCCGGGACCTGGCCGTTTCTGGCATCCAGCAGCGCAGCGGCCGCGGCGCCCTCGACGGCTTTGAGCGCCGCAGAGGCTTCTGTCTCCTTGAAGGGGATGGGAAAGTAGGGAAAGTCCCGCGCGGATGTGAAGTTGACGTTCTTGGTGCGGGAGCTCACGCCGGCCGGCAGCGACGGCTGGTCCGGGTCGAACGAGCCCAGAAGCAAGTCGACCAGCCGCCGGGACTCTTCTACAGCAGAATAACGTGGCTGCGCCATTATTTTTTCTTCGGTCGCGCCTGTGGTGTCACAGGGGGTGGAACTCGGGGGTGGGAGGTGCGTCAAGGCCTGGCCTGGCGGTGAGACTGTAGCGAGTTCAATGCGGTCCAACACATTTTCCGCGAGCGGGCAACCATGAAGGTAGGCCGAGATATTGTAGATTGGCCCCGAGACGAATTCGGCGGTTCGCCGCGGCAATAGTGAGCGATACGATATTACTTGGTCCCACCGTTTTGGGACAACGAGCGCTGGGGTGTGTCTGTCGGATGTGTTCTAACAGTGGTTCTGGTTTCTGGCGTGCGGATGTGTTCGTCCGCTCGTCAGATGACCTCACCTGTCACTCTTCCACCGGGCTAGCATCCTGAGGGGTACGACGACATGCATGATGCACTGGCTGGCGTGTGCATGCGGGGGAGGCACACTCCACTCGGCTAGGTGCAGTAATGGTGTTGGTGCAAGACGGCGAACGAGTTTGAGTGGGAGCATTTGAATGTGAAACCAGCTGATTGGGGTAACGTTTTCCAAAATAAAAAATAAAATGAAAAATGAAAAAAAGGGATCCGAGGCCTGCATATGTATGATCTGGGGCAATCAAGACCCTTTAAACACCGGACGAGGTGCCGGACGAGTCAATTCTGAATGCCTCTTACCTTACCTACTTACTTATGCATTTCCATGTCCATCCCATACCATCAGTCCTCTAGCAAGTGACCAAGCTATCGTTCTAATCTTGAAGTCAGCTTTCTGCCTTGCGCATATCGTAGTTTTCAAAAGGATTATCTCAAAAAAAAAAAAAAAATACAGCCAATCCGCAATCATGGCGTCTTCAGAAGCACCAAACACCAAGGTCAAGCCTCAATACGACCCCGACTTCACCGACAATGTCATCAAAGCCATCGGCCCCAAGACGAACCCCCGCGTCGCCGAGGTCATGACTAGCCTCATCAGGCACATCCACGACTTTGCGCGCGAGGTCGACCTCACCGTCGACGAGTGGATGATGGGCGTTGACATGATCAACCGCTGCGGCCAGATGAGCAACGACAGGCGGAATGAGTCGCAGCTAATGTGCGATGTGCTGGGGTTGGAATCGTGAGTCTTTTTGTTCTTGGTTTGTCATCCCCGTTTCTTTTGGTGATATCCCGACTAACAAGCCTCGCCCCGTGGAGGCTGGTCGACGAAATCACCAACAAGAAACTCGTCGGCGCCGGCTACGAGGCCACAAAATCGGCCATCCTGGGTCCCTTCTTCCGCAAGGACACCCCACCCACCGCCAACGACGCCAGTATCATCAAGACCATGCCCGAGGGCGGTGAGGTCACCTTCATGCACGGCATCGTGCGCGACGTTGCCACCGGCGAGCCCATCGAGGGTGTCACCGTCGACATCTGGCAGTGCAGCGTCAACGGCCTCTATGAGCAGCAGGACCCCGACCAGGCCGACTTTAATCTGCGCGGGAAGCTAACAACGGACAAGAACGGGTACTACGGCCTGTACTGCCTGAGGCCTGTGCCGTACCCAGTTCCGTACGACGGTAGGCTTGCTTTCCTATCGCCCCCCTCACTTTTGTGGAACTACTCGAGTCCCGAACTCTGGACTGACTGAATCTCGACTTAAAAGGCCCGGCTGGTGAGGTCCTGCAGTTGCTCGACCGCCACCCATACCGCCCGGCTCATATTCACATTATTGTATGTTTTGGCTTCCTGACTTTCAAAAGATTCAAACCAACGCTGGCTCCGGGACCTACCCACTAACCACCACTTGTCTGCCGTCCTTATAGGCTGGAAACGAGAAGTACAGCCCCCTGACTACACAAATCTTTGACAAGAACAGCAAATACTTGGTCGACGACTCCGTCTTTGCCGTCAAGGATGAGCTGGTAGTGGATTTCAAGCCAATTGAGGGCAACCCGAAGGCTACCCTCGAGCTTGTCTATGACATTACGCTGGCGGCTGTCAAGTCATAAGACATGAGTGTCTTAGGC
Organism: Pseudopyricularia javanii; assembly: GCA_031001725.1. NCBI lineage: Eukaryota > Fungi > Ascomycota > Sordariomycetes > Magnaporthales > Pyriculariaceae > Pseudopyricularia > Pseudopyricularia javanii. The sequence goes on from JARHUK010000749.1 coordinate 10,254, forward strand.
TTTGTAATCGGCATTCGGGTTGTTTTCAATGTACACAAAATCGGGTTACCATGAGTCCACGACTGATAAACCTAAGCTCGCGCCTTCACTGGACCTTTCCGTGATTATGTATTTGATTCCGGCGAGGCCGATCACCAAGTAGCCGAGCCGAAGGCGATTTTCGACTTGGAAGCACCAAAGTAGGCAAGTACTGTACGTAAGTTATCACCATTGCATGAAAGTTTTGCTGCAAGTTTGCCATTATTGTATAAATATTCGAGGGACTACATTGGCTCGCCTATCTACATAGTACTGTAATCTGATAAAGTTTTCTGCGCCAGCAATGCATGATTGCACGTACGCCACAGTGACGAATGGGCATGTTGTTGTCTATTATTTTTAGAGCTATCCCGCAAGCTCGGTTCTTCCCGAGTCAGTTCCAGCTCTATTGCAGTTCAAGCTTTTACAACTCACGAGATTCATCCCAGGAATTGACAGCACACGCTGGGGTTTTGATGGAGGCTTGGATTCCAAATATGGGTCTTCCAGCGGATCCTTAATATAGACACAACGCCATTTTAAGTTGCTGATTGTTTGCCAGATAAAGTGACCGTTGCCGAGTTCACATGTATCATTTAAGACGATAGTCACGGTCATCAAAGTAAACTCCAGTCAATACTTAAAAAGAGGGCAGCCCCATCCTTTTATACTTGAGATTTCATTCCCCATCTCATCACACATCATCCCTCCGCACCAAACACTCGCTTCACATTCAACTTTCGGTCCAGCTCGAAACCGCTTTCCACATTGCCTGCATACCCAAAACAACATCAACCAACAAAGTCCTTTTTTTTCTCCAAAAGTCAACATGCAGCTCCTCGCCATCGTCGCCCTCGCCGCCACTGGCGCCACCGCCGCCCGCACTATGTGCGCTGGCTTCGCAACTGGAAGCACTCTCACCAGCGCCCAGATCCTCGACGTGATGAACTCCAACAAGGTCGAGCTCGAGCTCACCAACGGGTGGACGAATGAGGTTGCGACCTCGTGTGTCTCGACCGATGGGAGGAGCATCAAGCAGAACGGCGTCTTGTTCGATTACGTCGGCGACCGTTCCGAGACGATCATGGTTCCTGCTGGGGGCCAGGAGCAGGTCATCTGCAGCCTTGTCACCACCTGGCACCTTTCTTGCGACAAGTCTTAGAGGGCTTCTCCAGGGCTAGTTTAGTTCTTTTGGTCGTCGTCGGAATAAAAAAAGGGTTTTTTGGGATTTCATGCATTGATTTCTTTTGTAATAGCGCGCGGTCACATACTGTTCACACTTGAGTCACCTTTGTAAGGGAACAGTCAATAGCTTCAAAGCATGTCAATATGCATTACTAGCCACCTAGTTACAAGTACCAGAGTCATGGATCTGTGAAGATACACTACTAACTTTGTAAAATGCATCGTAGATAATGTCAATTACTAAGTCAAAATCAAGGGATCGTCGCTAGATTTTGGAAACAGCACTCTGTATAGACCCGTCCGCCATATTCTGGAACAAAAAGCAGCAGCAATTGTGAATTATGGTAACTGTGCTGTCTTGTATCATCAGCCCATCCAGCCGAATTCGTGACTTTTCTACTGCTGGCAATGAATGTACATGGGTATTTCTGCTTGCCAAATTTGATATTAACAAGTTAGCTAGCCATCCCAGTGTCAAACCGAGGCAAATAACTCAGAATCCCAGACTTCCAGCCGGTAAGGAGGTGAAAAGCACACGCAAGGTTACGAGAAGTTATTATATAGATCGGGAGAGAAAAGGAGTTACAACGAGGGAGCACAACTGAACAGGGGCTAATGACAGCCTAGCGGGTGGGAAATACAAATGAATACCTGTTGAGTGATAGCTGTGTTATTCTCAGGCTAGTCAGGATCAGCTTTAGGTTCCTTTGCCAACATATTCGCCAAAGCCTTGCAGTATCAGAACGCAACAAGAGGGTTAGTAGATGTCGCTAATAGACAATTGCGGTTCCTTGCTGGCTGTGCTTGAAACTGTTCGTATTTTCAAAATATGGTTACTGACCAAATTATACAGTATATATACCATACATATAATTGCTATATACTAGGCCCATGTACAAGTCCCATAGAGCGTTGTAACCTTCACAATACCAAAGCTACTACGACTGTACGACGTATTTCAGACTTCTGCTCGGTATCTAGCAAGGTTAACATCGTATGCCCTTGAGGACGAACGACAGGGATCGACAAGCCCGGTCAGAAAGGACGTTCGATCATGTGTACATCTATTTCCGCGGGCTCAGCCCGCGCCTGCAGCCTAGGGAGATGAGATCTGGGGGTAACATCTGTAACGTAATAAGGTGTATCTGTGTCCGGCGGGTTGGCTAGCCCACTTGCGGCTAAAGAGGCCTTCTTACGGGGAAAAGGCACGAATGGGAGGTCACTTTTGAATTGTTAATCAGCGCTACGAACAGACAAGGGGCCATGAAGGATAGCTCATCAGGTATACTATGCTGTTATTAGACAGCCTCGCTTGCATTGTTACGGCGCTGGTATTGTTCCTCTTACTATTGTTCCTGGTCGCCGGCTTTTCCGACATAGGTAGGTTCGACAAAGTGCGCAGCGCTGCCGCCAACAGTCTTCTTGGCACCGTCTGTCGCGCAAGGGCTGAATGGCATTATCGTTGTAACGCCAGGGAGACCAATTATCACACGACTTCCAACAAGTCCTGCCACTTGCACGGAAATGATACTGTTAAGCCAAGGGATGTGTAGCAGTATCTTGTTACTGCTTCTTTGAGGAACCGTGTGGCGATCACATGGCTTCGTTGCCCGGCACTGTGCCAAACTAGACTGCCCATTTCCCGCATGTAATAGGGGACAATGGTGGATGTATAAAGGCGCCAAAACTCCTTCAAATGTCCTGCCCTGGGTATTTTGAGGTTACCTCAGCCTCTACCACCACTCTTGTACCGCTCAACATCATGCCAGTCATGCAAGCCGTCAAAGGAAACGAGAACCTTTACATGACGGAACGCCTACTGTTCCGTGCAGTGGAAGATAGCGACATAGTCTTTCTCAACCAAAGCATCGAAAGCGACCCCCTCAACCATGCTCTCAACCTCCCAACACTTCTAGTTCCCGCCAGCATGGAGTCCTCGTGTGGAATGGTTGGCATGCTCAAAAAGTCGCTCATGGCCGTCATCATCTGCCTCCAGCCAGACCCCAACCCCAACAACGCGCCCGAGGACTCGGGAAGCGCCAAGACGTCAGCCCAGGACGAGTCTGCCACCAGGGGCCCCGTCAACAAGACCTACACGCAGCAGCTGGTGGAGAACCCAACCCCGATCGGGTACGTGTGCATCAACCTCGGGGAGCATGCGATCCCGTTCAACATGAAGCAACACGGTATCGCCAGGCTCGGCATCTCCATCGCGTCTTCGTTCCAAGACAAGGGCTACGGCAGCGAGGCGGTCAGGTGGGCAGTCGACTGGGCGTTCCGCTTCGGCCGGATGCACAGCGTGCGGCTGGAGAGCGTCGGCTACAACCACCGAGCACACGCCATGTACCATAAGCTTGGGTTCAAGGTGGATGGGAGGCTGAGGGAGGCGCACTACCACGACCGGAATTGGTATGACGTGGTTTCCATGTCCATTTTGGAGCAGGAATGGGAGAATGCAAGAGCGGCAGGGGAGACGAGTTGATTTTTGGATATGCCGTGTAGCTTTGCGATAGACTGTTATTGTGGAAAGTAACAAGGGGAGCCGGGTATCGTCATCATGTCTGGCTGTCGTGAATGTTGGAAGTGTATCGAAAGTAAGAGAAAATTCAAGGCTCAAAGTCAATACGCTGAGAAGCCGCAAGCCCAACCAGACATCCCTTTACTCTTCCTCATCCTCGTCATCGTCCAAACTCGGCCACTCGACGACAAACTTGACCGGCTCGTCCTCATCGGCTGTCCTCACGAGGAAGGCAATATCAGTGCCGTCTTTAATGCTCTTGCTGACGGGCGTCTCGGATCCCTGGACCTTGAGGTCCCGCCAAGACTCGGGGTTGTGCTTGCTGGCAAGCGCCCCGTAGACGACGGTGACCTCTTCGTCCTCGGCAGGGATTGGGGTGTCACCCGGGGCGAGCCTCGACGAGCTCAGGCCGCCGGGATAGCGCTCACGGATGGCGGACAGCAGCTCCTCCGTGATTTCGTCAAAAGTCGCCAATGGTGACACAAGCAGGAATATGGTGTGTATTCCGAATCTGAGGCGCAGTGAGATATCGATCTCGCTCACTTTGCTCTTCTTGGGTGGCTGTCTGGAGGTCAGTGTGACGTCAATGCAAGTGAGAATCGACCGGATTGTCCTCACCATCTTGAGCCGAACCGAAGCTGCGAGACCTAACGCTGAGTCTGTGGCGGTATCTCGGAAGCTTGGTCCGAATTCTAAGAGCGGGCGCGGTGGTGTAGTTTGTGTATGCACTCAGATAGCTCTCACTGACCAGAGACCAGACTGGCGCGCTCGTTGCAAACGCTGGCGGGGCGGACAGCGCCAAGTCGGAGCCTGGTCACCTTGAACCCCACCTCGAAAGCTTTTGGGCAGGGGCATTCCAGGGAGCTTGGGCCATCGTAGCTGGGAATTGGATGCGTCGGGGTTGAACTGAATTTGAATTGTATGATGAAAAAAAAGAAGCTGGAGAACGAGCTGTTCAAACGTGCTTTCGCTACCATCTAAGATCCATTTTCAGTGGGCAGTCTTCAACACCCTACCAATCCGACCATTCCACCGCCGAATGCCAGCCGTACGACGAGCGACAGTGCCAATCATTATCCATATCCAGTACCTTCCGTCGAGGTAGTCAGCCTGAGTTTGGATCCCTTGCCCATCGCCCACGGAAATGGAGACCGCCCGGCCGGCCGCGAATCTCAACAATGGCCGATCCAATGGCGATACCGACAGACCATACAAACATTACACTTCCGAGGAGCTCCAGGAACTGAGGAGAAAATCCCGCCTGTCGATGCCAGCCCCGGTCCGCATACCCGTCGCCTCGATGCTCTCGTTCGGCGTCGGCATGATCCTCGGGATCGCCCAGGGAAGCAAGATGGCAGGCCTTCGCTTCCGTGCCGAGCACGCACACAAGCTCCCCACAACCACGCCCGGTTGGTTCCTATACCACAAGAGCAAGAACTACCACGTCGCCTTCTCCAGCATCAAAGAAGGTTTCAAGATGGGAGGTCGCGTCAGCGTGTGGGCCACGGCCATGTTCGCCATTGAAAACATGTTCGACGTCTGGAGGGGAGGTCCGGATGCCCTCAACACCGTCTTGGCCTCAGTGACGGTCGCGGGCGGCTTCAGCCTATGGAGTAGGTCATATGGCCCTATCTCGTCACCAGATAAGCAGCTTGCGGGGGTGGCGGCCTATCATTCAAACTGCACCTTTTAGTGGTTGGGCTGATACTAACTGTAAATCTTGCTTCGCAGATCGATTCCCGTTGGTGATGGCGGCCCGGACAACCAAGACAGCGCTAATAGCGGGCCTTGCCTATGGCACCCTCCAAGATGCAGTGGGATTTTTGCGTGGCCGACCCATCAGCTACATTGAATATGCACGAAGACGCTTTGGACAGTCCGAGGATTCCAACTCGGCATTATGACGACCGAGATTGTGGACTTGGAGAATCGAGAACGGATACTGACTGCCGGCATTTACTGGCGACGGAGGTACAGCGCATTGCTCGAGGGCGGATTCTCTAGATGAATCGAGGCTGGCAGAATATCAAGCGATTCCCAGGCTGCGCTGACACTGCGGTTACGAGGTGGCGCTCAGGCGCCCTTGCGATTTCGGAGCTGCATCACATGGCCAACCCCAGGCGCCGCCTGCATTTAGCCTTTGGGCATTGCAGCAAAGTAGTCTGGGCCAGTCCAGGGTCAGTTTCCCCCCGTTATCTGCGAGGATATTAATGCTGCAGCGAAGTTCCATGCACTTTACTACTGGCAGCTGCAAAGGTCGCAATTGGTTGGCAAGACGATCTGGAAGCTTTTCGAGGCTAAAAGGTTTTGGGGCCCCGTTGGCCAGTGGATGCACTGACTAGCTCCAAGATCCACTGGTCGGTTACCTGCGGCATTGTTCAGCTGAGACAGTACGTCCACGTGACGGCGACCAGTATCAGGCGCTTTTGTCTGAAGGGCAGAAGCTCGGGGGATGCCCATGCTACGCATGTATCTATCACCTGTGGGGGGGTTTGTTCATGGTTTCATCATCGGACGTTAGGAACCCAACAACAAAGCCCACGCCAGAGACTCAGATAAGCGCTTTGTCCCAGTATGTGCAGCCGCTGCCATCCGCTCCGAAATAGGAGGCAGGTTCATTCCTCGCGGCAGGACACGGCGTTTCCATCCCTGGTCATCAATGGTTTGGCAAGTGAATATGCCATGCCATCCCAATATGGAACCCCGCTTCTCGAGGTGCTGATATATGACAGCCTCTATCAGTCCGATCGCTATCAACATAGAAAACTGTATATACAACCTTGAACACTGCGAACTCCTATCTGTGCTACTGCCCGAAAGTGCTCCCACCTAACTAGCATCACATTCTCTGCACTTCTTCCTCCACACCAACGCCCTGATGCATCCGACAACCGCGCTACGCCGACAAGGCGGCTCACTTTGCACCCCGTCTCAGACAAAAGATCTGGTTAGCAGCTGGGCCGCTACTGCCTCGATCCAACGAAAACAAAGACCACGCACAAATGTGTTTCGCTCTACCCGCCCACACCAAGCTGTGAGGATGCAATCAACGACATCAAGACAAATGCATTCCTCCTCGGCAAGGTCTTCAACTCCAGCTGCTGCCCCTACATCACTCGGCATATCCACAGACGCTCTGCTACCAGTCAAGCCAGAAGCAGACATGGCCGCCGCGACTGCCTTGAAAACCAGCAGCCCTTTGTCGGTTCTGCCTTTGAAGGCTGTCCTCCGCTCACTGGCCGTGACAACAATCTCATCATCCCCTCTACTTCTCAGTCCATCTCTTGCAATTATGTCGGTGTTGGCCCATGCCAAGAGTCCCTTTTTGAACCCTGATCGGAACCCCATCCTGGGGTACGCATTGAGAAGGACTTTCTACGCGCAGTTCTGCGCCGGCGAGTGCGAGAGTGAAGTTCACCAAACAATCAATGGGTTGAAGAACATCGGATTCAACGGGGTTTTGCTGGGCTACGCAAAGGAGGTTGTGCTCAACGACAAGGAGGCAGCAGACTTGCACTCTTGTGGCGAGGTCCAGGCTTCAGAAGAAATGGTCCGGAACGAAGTCATTCCCTGGGCAAAAGGAACCATGGAGACAGTCAGGCTCGTGAGCCCGGGGGATTTTGTATCAGTAAAGTGAGTCGGCGATACTGCCTTGCCTCGTGCGTACCTAGACACAAAGCTGACGAAACGGCATCGCCAGGTTCACGGGGGCAGGGAGACAGGCCCTCTTTACATTAGCCGAGCGGCTGCCGCCACCGCCGGCTCTCGCAGCCGCCATCGATGATATCTGCAAGCTGGCAGCCGAGCGCGGCGTCAGGCTGCTGTTTGACGCCGAGCAGCAGGCCCTGCAGCCGGGAATCGACGACTGGACCATGGAATACATGCGCCGGTACAATGGGCCCGACCGCTGCGTTGTCTACAACACGTACCAGGCTTACCTCAAGGCCACCCCTGCGGTGCTGGCGTCTCACCTGCGCACCGCGGCCCAGAGCGCAGCCGAAGGCGGCAGGCCGTTCGCACTGGGCGTCAAGCTCGTGCGCGGCGCGTACCTCGGCTCGGACCCGCGGTATCTGATCCACGACACCAAGGCCGACACGGACGCGTGCTACGACGGGATTGCGGCGGCGCTCCTCAGGCGGCGCTGGGAAGGGCCGCTGGCTGACGGCGGCGCCGGCGGCTGCGAGTTCCCCACTGTTCACATGGTGCTGGCGTCTCACAACGCCGAGTCGGTGCGCAAGGGCCGCGACATCATCGAGAGCGGCGAGGCCAGGACGACCGAGGTGGCCTTTGCGCAGCTGCAGGGCATGGCAGACGAGGTCAGCTGCGACCTTATCGCGTCCGGGGGCGGACGGGAAGCCGAGGCTGCGGCGCGTGTCAAGACGTACAAGTACCTCGTCTGGGGCACGACGGGCGAGTGCATGAAGTACCTGCTGCGGAGGGCGCACGAGAACCGGGACGCGATGCAGCGGACGCGCAGTGGGAGAGACGCCATGGCTGCCGAGGTTGCTAGAAGGGTGAGGGGGTTCTTCGGACTTGCCTAGATGCGGCGCAGTGGGAGCGATGTATATAGGCTATAGCTGACTGGAGTTTGTTTGGTAATGGTATACCGTGTTACTTGGGACTGCAGTTGGCATAATCAGGGAGCTCTAGACATGGAGAAAGTCAGACTGCCTACATATTATACACGGAGAATAGATAGAAACTCTGCTGTGTAACTTTGGTATTAACGGAATATTTTCTTGACAACCAAATGCCAAAATATTAAAGTTCAAGGGTCACTGCTCTCAAGCGAAAACATTTACAGGTGCCCAATGGTAAAATAAAGCCTATACCAGCATTTTTAGCGCAGAGTGAATAGAGATGCAACGTATAAACAGCAAAGTTGTCCCAAAGATCATGCCCAAGAGAGACAAACCTCAATGCAGCACCGCAATGCAGCCTTGCAATGCAGCACACAATCTCTGTCGCAAGCTCCGTCTTCAACAACAAGCGAATCAGCTCGCTTAGCTCAGTTGGTTAGAGCGTCGTACTAATATGTCTAACAGCATATCAAGTAATGCGAAGGTCGCCAGTTCGACCCTGGTAGTGAGCAATCATTTCTTAGACTTTACTTTTCCTACTTTTTACAGCATTCTTTTTCTTAGACTGAATTTTTGTCCTAGGAAGCGACTTTGTTTTTTTCTGTTATTATTTCTTCCTTTCGGTGATTTTCGTATGACTTTTTTCTGAAGCAGGCCATATTAGTCAGGGGGTGATGGCACAAGGTATTTGAGCAGTTTTGTTTAGCCGAATTTTCTCTTCTTTTACCTATTGTACTTGCCC
>JARHUK010000751.1:0-28859 GCA_031001725.1 Pseudopyricularia javanii
TTTTTATTTTTTTTTTAAAATTGTTTGGACTAACTCGTGATTAGCAAACCCCTCGATCCAACACGCTCTTCCTTGTGTCACTCACTCCCAGCGATTCTTTTCTTCTCCCTCCTCCACGCCAAGACTGCCCCTCTCGCCCACATCCAGAGCAACTCCGAGGACAGATCAGGAAGTACAGTACACCTATTCAGCATCTGCCGGTGACGATGCCTTTGCGGGCAGGAGGTTAACGGAGCCGAGCGCGGCAATGCACGAAATAGGTTGATTGAACAGCCATCAAAGAAGTCGCTCAAGATCAAATGACCGCGTCTTTCTTGTATTTGCCTGAAGTATAATACTCTACCCGAAAAGCCGCAGGTGGGTGCCCACCTCCCATCACGCCACCCTTTCCCCCCGATTACGATTACAACGGGATTCCCATCAATGCGGTCAAATATAGAAGCAGGGCCCGCTCGATATAGCCGGCCGCATCTGTCTCCCAGGTGCGGCGTCTCGCTGCCCTGTGATGACCGCAGTAGCCGCGGTAGGTAAGCAAAACAGCTGATGGTTTATTTTTATTGAAGCCTCTTTCCAGTTGGCTTTGTATCTTGCCGTGAATGTTTTCTTTTTCTTTTTCTTTGCTATTTCCATTTCTTCTCCAAGGTCCTGTAGAAAACAACAAAAAAACCGTGTTTCACTCCGGCAATTTGTATACCAGACAAAAAGTATTCCCGTCTTATCCCTTTCCCCTCCTCCCGATCTCAGATCATCCATCCTTTGGCTGCTGCAACCTCATCGTGGGACATGGCAAAGTCGTTGGTCGCGTTTGCCGCCCCTTGATAACACGAGTCCCACCAGGGTTGCACCAACCATCGTCGTCGTCACCTCTCTCAGCTCAATCCCGATTCGAGGGCGACAAGGCGGGCAAGGGTCCCGTTGATCTCTTGCAGGGGACATGCCCTTAAGCCACACTGATCCCGGCCAATTTGCTCTCTTTCTGCGCTGCGCAAAGTCTCCCCATCAGCAGCCCATGCAAGTCAACCCAGCGAGAAATCCAGGGGCGGCCGCGGAAAGGGAGGACGAGGTGGCATTGTCAGCTTCTAGAATACGAATGAGTAGCAGCTGTTTGTAGCGCAGTCCAAAAACAGGCACATCTCGGGGGGGCTGGGAACACAGACAGCCTCCAGCTGCATGTCTGACTTGATCACCCGTATTTTGACTGATCACCGATCGACTTGCAGCTTCTATCCCTCAAGGTGACCATCTTCAGGCTCATTCGACATGCGCCGAGTACATGTACGTAAGATCTTTCCTAAGCAACATCCAACTTCGTCCCTCGCCTGCGAATTAACCGCCAGAAAAAAACCTGGAATGGCGTGTTTCAGATTCAAGGGGGGGTAGGCGGGAAAAGGCAGGAAATCCATACCAAGGATCTTCGCCCCCCAATCCCACATCCAGTCAGGATTCGGGATGCTTCTTCTCGCTTTAATACTTCATTTTACTGCCTTGTCTGGATAAATTTCGCCCGTCTGGTTGTTGCAAATCCATCCCGAACTGTCCTCGTCCGACCTGGGCGGAAATATCCCATCGCATTATCTCTCACCACCTGCGAATGTCCTTTGCGCCGTGATCAGTTCGGATGATTTACAGTACGTGGGTTTTCCGTCCTGTCTTCAGACGACGTTTACGGCGGCGTCGTCTGACCCCAAGCGAGCAAAATGCTGCAGCTGCAGCCCACTGATTAATTACGTAGCGGGCTGGTTTGGGCGGCTGCCCACGTCCCGGGCCTCGTTTGAACTAGACAAAAATTCTGTAGCACTACCGAGTAGCCTCGAGCTATCGTGGGCTCGATCGTAACTCTCATGTTACCCCGGGGCAAACTTGTGTTTTGACAGCAGACTACCCAGCAAGGCGGCCGCCCTAGCGAGACTACTACGTCGCCACCATTGTCTCGACTCTCGAACCAACTGCCAAGTCCCAAGTCCATGCCTGTGCGTCAATCTAGTCTAATGGATGGTCGCGTGGTTTCGTTGATATGATTGATGCACAGGGCACGCAACGCGGTCGTCACACATCCTAAGCAAGGGCTGTGCTGCGCAACGGCTGCCTCCGGTGTGGGTTATCTTCGGGGTGATGGCCCGGTCGGTGATGATTTGCCGGTTTTATGCCCCCATCACGTTTATTCAAGACCACGCATCGCGCGATTATGCGCCGTCACCCCTTTTCCAGGAGCAAACAAAAAGATAGAAAAAAAGCAAGTCCGACTGACTGCTTTCTTGCGCACTGCTCAGAAAGAAGCAAAGCAAAGAAGAGCTTGTTGGGGTGGCTTTTTCTTTCTCTTCTCTTGAGATGTTGCTCTTTACACCCTCCTCGGTAGACTGAACAAGCTACCATGCTAGGTCCAAATGTATACATAATAGTAGTATCAGCTTCTTGAAACGAAGCCGTCGCCCCGAGGTTGTGCAAAGTAAAACAAATGTATGCTTACCGAGAACACGCACAACGCGGGCGGGCTTAAATCGAAACAGCCCGGTCGCGTTTCTTTCCACCGCATGTCAAAGCATTTGGGCAACTATTATCACTATGTCTCCCTACTTCGCCGCGTCGACGCATGACGGGTGTCTCCATCCGTCATTTCCAACCGACCCAGGCTTCCGGTTTCGAGTTTGTTCTTCTTATCCCACGCCAAGGTCCTCTTTGCAACTCGGCGAGGAGTGTGGGCTCGTTCAGGCAATCTATCCGTTGTGAGGATGCTTCATCTTCGCATTGGGGGTGCTGGGCTGGGTGATTTCCATTTCACCCTCCCATCTCCCCCGGTCCCCGCGGAGGCATTCGGGACTGTGAGGCTTCGGGGGAGCCCACTCGAGGTGGGTTTGAGCCCTATGTTCTTGGGGTAAACTTGACTTCTCGGCGTTTCTGTCGGAGCAGCTCCGTTGAAATCGTCGGCCGAGCCTATTGCCTGAAAGGTTCTTGTGGCTTTTGGGCTCTGGATGGCTGCGAATGGAGAAGAGCATGATGGGGATTACACCGGGAACTACTACTGCTAAAAGTCATTGAACGCAACCTTCTGGTCTGCGTCGACGGTGCGACCCATGCCGCACACAACCAAGACCGCTAAGGACTTGCCCACAACTCAAGGCAAAAGACCATTGGCGGCCAGCGGCACTCGTCTTGACAGTCCCGGCGACAGAGACTAGTAGTCATATAGGTTGTAGCACCATGTATGCTCTCGACGAAACCTACATCCGCAGTCTCAATATAAACCTCACTGCGCCGGGCATGGCCAGGCTCCCCCGTCAGCATGCCGATTCAACTGACTTGAGGGAAACGAATAGTCATGACAATGACAGCCGTGTTCTGGTTCCAAACATCATCAACCGACGCAATTTCTGCCGAAAAAACGTGCGGGGTACGTGGCCTCGGTAGAACGTTACATCTGCCGACGTCGCATCGGTTCGGGATAGCATCGGGCACCCGGAGTGTTTCCACGCGAGGTACGAGCTTGACCTACCAAGCACCTCATGGTTGAGAAACACCAAATCCATGTCACAAAATGGCTTCATGGATTCAAAGGCGTATCGCTAATGGAAAGATGTAAGTGCTAGATCGGGATCTGCGTGCTTAGTTCTTGTCAAAAGTAACTCGTTCCTCCGTGTCTCGGCTCTGCACAACGACAGCGTTCGAATGACCCCGACTCATGATCCACTAGCTCTAGTCAGGCCAGTCAGTCTGCTGCAAGACCAGTCGGCTATATGGTCAAAATTCACGACAAACCGCTTCTCGTCAAGGTGCTAACGTTCGGACAGGAGTCCATGTCACGATCAGGTAATTTGCGCCATCCCCCGCACCTATACAACGTTGTTCATTGTTCATACTACATCGTGCGTGCGTGCCCAGCAAAAAGCCTGGCAGAATGATACCCGCGCCGATCCACCTGCAACCTCACCGGGCGGAGGCCAGGTGCCTACCTGCATACCTAGGTACCTACCTAAGCGCCTACGTCAGTTAGTCTGCTGCAAAAGAATTTATATGAGCAAATGACGGAAAAGAAGAAAAAAAAAGTGCGCAGCCGAAGGCCACAAAAAAAAAGATTTACAGACTGGGTTCTCTGCGCCCAAGTCCAGCTGTTACTTTGCTCCAGCTTCCCCCGTCTTGATTCAGCGCAGCTTCTCTGGCACTGTATACCGTGTCAAACCCATACGAAAGTACTAGTCCAGCATGCGCACAGCAAAGACCGGACCATCCGCAAGGAGAAGCACGATGGCGCAGGCCGTCCTGCTGCTGGCTGGGCACCTCGCCGCCGCCCAGCAGTGCCCGGACTACCTGCAGTACTCGACGCAGCGCCACGAGCCCTTCAGCACGGGCCGTTATGGACTTTCGTACATGCGCCCGGCGCCCGAGTGCCGTACCTTTCAGGCGCCCGAGGTAGAGGACGTCGTCACGCGCATGAAGAGCACCATCGCAGACCCGGACCTGGCGCGGCTGTTCGAGAACGCTTTCCCCAACACGCTCGACACGGCCGTCAAGTGGCGCGGCGCGGCGGCCGACGACCCGACTGAGGAGCTGACCTTCCTGATCACTGGCGATATCGACGCTATGTGGCTGCGCGACTCGGCCAACCAGATGCAGAGCTACATGCCGGTCCTTGCGGCCAACGACAGCAGCGACAGCATCGCGGGCCTGTTCCGGGGCGCCATCAACCTTCAGGCCCGGTACCTGCTCACGTCGCCATACTGCAACAGCTTCCAGGCCCCCGTGGAGAGCGGCATCCCACCGGCAGTCAACGGCGCGGCTCGCGAGGACACCGTCACCCCTCCTTACAGCAACACGTCGGTTTTTGAGTGCAAGTACGAGCTCGACAGCCTGGCGGCGTTCCTGCAGCTCTCGGTCGACTACCACAACAAGACGCGGGACGCGAGCTTCTTCGGCCGCCACAAGTGGCTGGACGCGGTGCGGGCTACGCTGCGCGTGGCGCGGGCCATGCAGACGCCCACGTACGGCGCAGACGGCGCGGTCCTGCAATCGCCGTACACGTTCACGCGGTACACGCCGCGCGCGACCGAGACGCTGGCCAACGATGGCGCGGGCAGTCCCGTGGCTAACGGAACAGGGCTGATCCGCTCCGCATTCCGGCCAAGCGACGACAGCACGCTGTTCCAGCTGTTCGTGCCGGCCAACATGATGTTTGCGGCGAACCTGGGCGCTGCGGCCGACATCGCGGCCGAGGTCGGCGTAGGGCCCCTCGCGGACGAGATGCGGACGATGGCGGGCCAGCTTAGAGAGGCCATCACGGCGCACGCCATCATACCCGACACCACCAATGGGGGGACTGGGACGGGGCGCGGCAACATCTATGCGTACGAGGTGGACGGGTTCGGGTCGGCGGCTGTCATGGACGACGCCAACATCCCCAGCCTGCTGAGCGCGCCGCTGTCGGGCTACGTCAGCCGGGACGACCCCGTTTACCGCAACACGCGGGCGGTGGTTTTAAACGAGCTGGGGGTCAACGGCAACCCCTACTTTATGCGCGGGCCTGTCATCAACGCCATCGGCGGGCCGCACGCAGGGCCCGGGATGGCGTGGCCCATGGCGAGCATCGTGCGGATCTTGACGAGCGACGACGACGGCGAGATCACGAGGGTGCTGCGGGAGCTGGTCAGCAGCACGGACGGACTGGGTCTCATTCACGAGAGCATCAACTCGCACGACCAGTCGAAGTGGACGAGGCAATGGTAAGTTTTATGTTTTGTGAATTGTGAAATGTGAATTGGTTAAGCGAATGCTGACATGGGCCGACACTTTGCAGGTTTTCGTGGGCGAATGGGTTGTTTGGGCAGATGATTTTGGATTTGGCGGAGAGGAAGCCTGATATTTTGAAGATGAGCTTTCAATGAGATGCAGGGCTTTTTTTATTTATTTATTTATCAAGAGCAGTCCCGTCGATTGATGATTGACGATATTTATTTGTTGAGGATCGAGGCTTGAATTGCACTGAACGCTGGACCTAGGGGAGGGGAGCATACGTAGCAGCGCCACCGCACGCAAGCCACATTGGATTTGCAGTACGTACTACTCACTTTTGTTAGTAGCAACCCAGAGTCATGTGGCGTTGTAGAACCAGATGCAGACACATCTTCCGCGACTTGACCAAAGGCATCCACCGTGGCTCCAGATCAAACCCGCTACACTGCTCTCGCGAGTCAACCTACTGAGCTTATTCTTTCCCCGAGGGCCTGGAGTTCCAATCGAAAATTGGCGACTTGTCTTGTTTTGTTTCTGTCATTTACCGTTTCGCTCTTTGCCTACATCTTCTTCAATCACTCACCACACCCACACCCACACTCACCAGACCTAGATCCGTCCACCGTCGGCGCCTCTCCCAACTCTCTCTTTTTCCAACCTCGATTAACCCTACCGTCTCCACGACTTTTGCCTTGCCGACACCAGCACACGGAGCAGAAAATGACAGCATGAACTCGCGGGACCGAGGCCTGTCTCTGGAATAGACCGAACAACCCCGACTTCGATCCACCGAAGAAACCGCAATCCTCGGTCCGCTACACTCCCTCCGGGGTCCAGGCCGTCGCAACCATGAAGCGCCAAGCCGCTTCCCCCCACAATGCCCTTCTCACCACGACCTCCCTCGGGACCTCGCTTCTCTTCCTCCTCCTCGCCCTCGTGTCCCTGGCCCAGGCCTACACAGAAATGTCCGAGGCCTTCCTCAAGGCAGTGCCGCTAGACCATGCCGACTTTGACATACTCAACGAGCGCGGCCTGCTCGCGCCGATCCTTATCCCCCGGGTGCCTGGTACGCCCGGCCAGGTGGTAGCCCAGGAGCACATCGTATCATTCTTCGCGCGCGAGCTGCCCAAGTGGCAGGTGACCTGGCAGAACTCGACGGGCACGACGCCCGCCACGGGTACCAAGCAGGTGCCCTTCCAGAACATCATCGTGCGCCGCGAGCCGCCCTGGACCAAGCCCGGGCAGGCCAACTTCCTCACCCTGGTGGCGCACTACGACTCAAAGCTCGAGCCCAAGGGCTTTATCGGCGCGACTGACAGCGCCGCGCCATGCGCCATACTCATGTATGTCGCCAAGGCCATCGACAAGTACATGACGCAGATGCACGACGAGATGGCTGCGCTCGGCGAGGGCGGTACCATACCGCAGGACATGGGCGTGCAACTGCTGTTCCTGGACGGCGAGGAGGCGTTTGCGACATGGACGGATACCGATTCGGTTTACGGTGCCAGGTAGGCATATCTCCGTTTTGTTCCTTGACATTTAAATCAGTTGCCAACATTCAAACCTCTATTTTAGATCTCTGGCAAACCACTGGGAAACGTCCCTCAACCCGGCCGTTTCCTACTACAAGAACCCGCTCGACCAGATTAGCATGTTCGTGCTACTGGACCTCCTGGGCTCCGCGAACCCAACCGTACCGTCGTACTTCCAGACGACGCACTGGGCGTACCAACGCATGGCGGCCGTCGAGATGCGCATGCGTAACTTCAGCATGCTCGAGTCGGTCCCAGTCCGGCCCTTCCTGCCCGAGTCGGGCAAGACCCTATTCATGCCGGGCTATGTTGGTGACGACCACGTGCCCTTCATGCAGCGCGGCGTCGACGTTCTGCACATCATCCCGAGTCCGTTCCCGTCCGTTTGGCACCGTATGGAGGATGACGGTGCCCACCTCGACATGGCAACCGTACGGGACTGGGCCAGGATCACGACGACTTTCGTGATGGAGTGGCTGGACATGATGGAGGTTGCGCCTGGGGGCGAGGCCGGGGCTGAGTGATTGGGTGTGTGGTTGGGAGAGAGATGTCCCAGCTTGTTAGTTTGTACATATACCTTGCACTGGAGCTCGTGTGAGCGCAGGTCTTTGTTTCGAGTCGGTGTTTCAACGTTGGGTGCCTTGTGTGGCCCACGAGGTTTGGGAAATGTAAGCTTTTGCGTCACGAGGTGTATATACTTGGCACCGAATGCTCATCTTTGAAATTTTCACGTCTGGGGTGTCCGACCCTCAAAGGCGACATTCAGCTGGGCATGCCAAGTGAGCATCCAGCGAGGCAGTGCCAGAAAGACTCGTCATGGCTATGGTTGCTTTTGATATTAGACAACCTATTATCTGGGTTTGCGCCAGTACCACAGGGACATCCCATTCCATACTGCTGCAAGCATCCATGTCAGCGAACCCTCATTCACTTGAAATGCCATCAGCAGGTAGAAATACTAGACGCGTGCCAGTTTATGCAGTAATACGATAGCTTCAAAGCCAAGAAATGGTCTGTACGTGCCATTGGCAAGTTGAACTGCACAGCCTTCTAAACCTTGAACATGTGCATTTTTTCTCGACAAAAGCTTGAAGACGGCGGTGTTGTTTGTTTGGAGGATCATAGCAGCTTCTTGTTCTATAAAACGTCTGGTGGATCGCCATGTTGATACTTCAACTTCTTCACAATACAAGTCAAAAACCACAAAGCCGCAAGACTACCCATCAAACAAATACCCTGACCAGGCCAAGCCCTCTCAAACCCATACGATAAAGCTTTTGAATATTTGAAGCCTGAACAAACACATCATCTGTTCCATGATGCCCCTCCACAAGAACTCACAAGCCACCAACGCCGCCAACGGCTCACAAAAGGAGTCGACCGGTCTCATCGCCAATATCAAGACCGCACTCAGGTCGCCCGCCGTGGAGCGCCGAGAGCAGGCCGAGGCGCACCAGCGCGACAGTGACGAGTGGTCGTGCTCGACGGATTTGAGTCCCTCCAAGCCGGGCAAGAAGATGGTCACTTATATCCCGTATCGTCAGCTAGCTTACGGAGGCCACTTTGTGGCGACGGGGGCTCGCTTTTAGGAACGATATGCTTGAACTGTGAAGAGGTGCCTATGGCTGCGTCGGGAACACTGTATTTTTGATTGTTGGAATTGTGCAGATTCTCAGTTTGGACAGAGATCATGTAATGTTAATATAGCTGAGGTATGGATGGTACTTTAGCAAAGTCTTTTTCACAATAGAGGTTGGATTTCTTTAGCATTGAAGCACAACAAAGCACGCCTCATTGGAGATTTACAAACAAGCCCCCGTCAACGAGCAGCTGCGCCCCCGTCACATAACCACTCAGCTCCTCACAGGCAAGAAACAGCGCCGGCCCAGCCATGTCGCTCGGCACTCCCGTCCTGCCGAGCGGGATCCTCCCCTCCATGTACTCCCGCTTCTTGTCGTCGGCGAGGTCCGCCTCGTTCAGCTGCGTCCGCACCGTCCCGGGCAGCAGGGCGTTGCAACGGATCCCGTACCGGCCCAGCGCCACGGCGGTCGACTGCATGAGCGACAGCACCCCGGCCTTGGTGGGCGTGTAGTGCGTCTGCTGGCCGCCTCCCACGAGGGCCGAGATGGACGATATCCCGATGATGGACCCGCCCGTAGGCGTCTGGCCCCTCGCCATCTGCCGCGCGGCGGCCTGCACCACGTAAAAGGCACCGTCGAGGTTCGTGCGCGCCGTGCGCTCGTACAGCGCTGCGTCCAGGTCGAGGAACTCGGCGAAAGTGCATATCCCGGCGTTGCTCACGCATATGTCCAGGCGCGGTGAGTCAAAGGACTCCAGGGCGTGTGAGACCAGCGCGGGCCCCGTGGCGGGGTCGCGCACGTCGCCGGGCAGGTGGGCGAGGCGGCCCGCCGGGGAGGGGAGCGCGGCGGCCTCGGCGATGAGGGTTTCCAGGTGTAGTTGGTCGGCGGGCAGGCCGAGGTGGTTGACGGCGACGTTGCATCCCTGTCGGAGGAACTCGAGCGCGATGGCGCGGCCGATGCCTGTTGTGCCGCCTGTTATGATGGCTGTCTTGCCCGCGAGGAGGTTGGTTGGAGGCATCTTGTGTTGCTCCTCTGGGGACCCTCTTAGTAAAACGCGGGAGCTAACTCCTTTTCCCGGAGGGGGAACAACAAGCTGTGACTCGGCTAACTAGTCCTCCCAAGTAGCTAGCTGTTGGATATGATATGCCAGCTACCAATATAAGTCTGGTCAGGTTAGGCTTGTATTATATATACAAGATGTCGAAGCCAGGAAAGCCTGGGAACTAGCCAAACTGATAAGGCGAGCTACCCTTCAAGACGAGACTGCAATAGGTCGTCAAGTCAGAGCTGGAGCAAATGACACCGAAAGTGGAGGATGAGGGGAGAGAGAGAGATTCCCACCACTTGGCGTAGCTTTCCAGCGGACTGTACCTTGGACTTTTCGCCCCGCAGTTTTCGGGCTTCTTTACAGCGAGCTTAAATAGCTGCATACTACGCAAGTGCCGGTACCGTCCAGAATCGCGGGGTGTAGCTTATAGGCAAGAATCTTTTTCACTAATACATGCAGCAGCGCGGATGCAAAAAAAAATACTAGACTAGTAGTTGGCTGTTTGTACAAGATACTATGACGTAGTTGGCTCCCGCACCTAGCTCACTACGGCATCCACGGTAACCTCCTTCTCCTCGGCAGCTGCGCCGCTTCCCAGCGCCCTGCTTGGTGCCGGGTTGACCCAGAACTCGCCGGGAATCATCTTTGCCCTCACAGCCGGGTTGAGCGTCAGGCCGAAACCGGGCCTGTCCAGATCCTTTGGCGTCAGGAAGCCCTTGGACGGTACAATCTCGTCCAGGAACAGGTCGCCGAATACTGGCAGCACGCTCTTCCCGTCGGGCGAGTTGGCCAGATACTCCTGGAACGGCGTATTGGGCTGCGACATGACAAAGTGGTAGCTATAGGGGCCCGAGGCGTGCGGGACGACCGGGATGTCGTAGGCGGCAGCCATGGCCGACACCTTGAGCAGCTCCGTCAGGCCGCCGAGCCACATGACGTCGGGCTGGATGATGTCGAGGTTGCGGCCCTCGACGAGCTTGCGGAAGCCGTAGCGCGAGTACTCGTGCTCGCCCGTGGTGAACTTGAGCGTCGGGTGGGCGCGCTTGATCTGCTCGAAGCCGTCGGTGTCGTCTGGCGACAGGCACTCCTCCCACCAGTTGATGTCGAGGTCGAGGCACTTTTGCGCCAGCTCGATCGTGTAGGACACGTTGAGGCTCATGTAGCAGTCAACCATGAGCGGGAAGTCGGGCCCGACGGCCTCGCGATGCTTGCGGAGGAACTCGACGTTCTTCCTGAGGCCCGCGTGGCCCTCGTCCGGGCAGTAGGGGAGGGGCACCTTGGCCCCCCAGAAGCCCATCTCACGGGCCGCGACTGGCTCCGGGCCGGTGCAGTAAAAGTCGAGGCGATCCTTGGTGGCGCCGCCGATCATCTGGTACACGGGCTCGTTGCGGATCTTGCCCAGGAGGTCCCATAACGCGAGGTCGATGACGGATATGACGGCGATGGGGAGGCCCTTGCGTCCGTAGAACATGGAGGCGCGGTACATCTGCTCAAAGAGGTGGTTTGTCCGGCGTGGGTCGGCGCCGATGAGGAAGCGCTCAAAGTGTTGGTGGGTGAGCCAGCAGGCGGGAGGGCCTAAAGGCCAAGACGCGTCGGTCAGCGTGTGCAAGATAGGTATGCAGACATTTTACGTTGGCTTGTCCTTACCTCCGAAGCCGGTTGCATAGCCGACGGTGCCGTCTGTCGCTTCGATTTCGACAAAGAAAGATCCCAGGACGTTGATGCCCCAGCTTGTTCGGGACTTCCTGTACTCCTCCCATTTCGAGCAGGGCGTGGAGATTTTGGAGTCGATCAACCTGGGTGTTGGACAGTTTATGTATGTTAGTCGTCTTGTTCTCTGATGGCTTAGGTAGACAGCAGAATGAACAAGGCGTCGTACCAGTGACCGCCTTCGACATTGTGGTAGTCGCCACCCGAACCAACACCGCCGATGACAAAGGATCGCACGGCCTTGATGGTGGGAAACTGTTTGATAGCCGACATGGCGAAGAGGAGAGGTACAGTCAACTGTGACTGCAGAACTTCAAAAACAAGGAAGAGAATGACAAGCACGGGAGAAACAGACAATAGATACAAGGGACGGGTGGGTGGCTAGAAATAGGCTCTTATCAACCGGAGCTTCCCGTGTTTCCATGCAGGATACAGGATACCTCGGGTAGATTCCCACCTTTTGGGGCTGATCTAAGCTGTCTCGGCATCATCATCTCCAAGTGCCGAAGCCTCGAGCCAAGATTTAGTGGTGAAAAGGCCCGGTTCGGCAGCTCCGACTCGTAGTGGCATAGCGGGCGGGGGAGGGGTTTGCCGTTATGTCGGTGGGAGATGGCCCGAACTGTGCTAGTGCTGGCCGAGCCAAGGTTGGGATGATGGCTAACGCCCTCCTCTAGGCTAGATAACCGGTAAGTTGAAATTTCGTACATGATTTGCACCAAAGATTATGGACTGGCGATGCTATTATTGCTGTCCTGCCATGATGGACGATGCCAGCACCGATTTGGTGTTGGACAGGAGATTAAGAAACTTCAGGCGGAATAAGACGCCATTTTATCGCCAAGTTCGGCCCCATAGTTTGTTGTTTAGCACCTTGTCAATGGAGGAAGTATAAACGGCGCTTTTTGCATCCACCTGGGTACTTTCAAAACAATTCCTACCAACTCCGAGTGTGACTTTGTTTAGATTTATTCCAAGATATTTCATCACCATCTTCTACACAACATAGAAGGCCTTGATGAAAGCAATGCATGCTGTGAAAACGAGGGACCAATGCGTCTTCCATACCATCCATTTATTAAATGGCAACCAATGCGTATAATATTTCGTACAGCTGAAAACAGCAGAGGCGACGTCCTAGGGTTGAACAAAGGATTTATTGTCAGCACAGTACTTGGCCCCTTAACGCATCAGATTACAGGCCAAAAGTGTGTCAAGAAAGCTGCTGCATAACTCAAAGATCAGGCACCCGTCATTGATGACGGCCAGGCGGGAGGTGTTCATTGCCGGTCCGCTGGGCCTGTGCACGAGACGGGACATAATCAGGAATGACATTGTGGACGAGTTGGTGCTGTGGCAGCGGGAGATGGTCGCGGGTGGTTGGAGAAGCTGAGGGACACGAGGGAGCTGTTGGATGGGGATAGGACCACAGGTAACTGTGCTCTGGCAGAGGAGACAGAGCCTCTGGAAGCTGATGCTATTGTCGGTTGATTTGGGCCGACTGGAAGCCAGCCACGTCAGAGAAGCGGTGGTGAGTTACCTGGTTTCGAGCTGATGCTGGATTGGATCTCCCAAGCCAAGATTTTGTTGTCTTTGAATCATTAAAAAGCGTTTAGCAATGGATTGGTTGTTGCTGAGGCTGAAGATGGCCTGCCAGCTCTAGACTGGAAGGCTCAAGTCAAAGACATTGTGCGGTAAGGCTGAACAAGTTGTACTTTCTGGAATTTCAATAGATCACCGTGGCTGAGGCGCCTAGAAGCCTTGATTCGTGAAGCTCGTGAGCCCTGCTCGATACAATGGACTCGATCGAGGGTGGCTGTGGCGTTGTTGCAACGTCCCTTACTTCGACTGACAACATATCCCGGTTCAGCTGAGATGTCGACCAACGGGGGTTCTGGAAGCGTACAATGACATACTAACCGGAGACAATCGAGGGTCTAGACCTATGCTGAAGTCGTTCGAGTTGATCTCATATCCCTTGGAACAGGCCTGCACCGGGGTTGTCCGTGATTCGGGCGCCATGATGATCGTGAATATGTTGTTTTGACTTATCGAACACGAGGTAGAGGAAGTTTGATCAGAATACTCGAAAGCAGCCTACAGGCAGTCTGGATCTTTATATAAGGGTCAAGACCATCAACCGATGCCAATATCCTTTGTTCTCACCATCTACCATCTCAAGAGCCGACTCTCACCTACAGCAGCCCCTTGGGACACATTCATTTAGCTCCTACCCATTTACACTCGCTTTTTATACTTGATTTCACTTGGTAATAACTCAACTGTTGATTACAACCGCGAAAATGAGGACATCGTTCTTCGCCTCTCTCCTCCTATCCTTGGCCAGCGTCGCTAGGACCACCACGCCCGAGCTCCCAACCTGCAACGGCGACATTTGCTTCAACGCCGTCAACGTAAAGGGTAAGAGCGTGGAGGCTAGCGCCTTTTGCAGCGCCTTCCTGCACCAGACCGCCACCGTCTTCGGCGTCACCACCATCTTCGCCACCGCAGCCTCGACCCACGTCCTGCCCGATGCCGAGGCCACCGCCACCGCCACCGTCACCGTCACGGACTATGCTTCCGAGCTGATAGATGAGCACTACACTACCATCGAGACTGTCCAGGGCACTTTTACCGCGCGCGAGGACTACACGGTCTATCACACCGAGACCGAGATTTTGACCGCCTCGACGGACCTGCACGTCACTGAGACGGGCAACGCCGTGGTTACTCAATCGGTGACCGAGACCGTCACTATGTTAGTAACCCCCCATTCCTTGTTACAGAGTATATCATATCCTTACTAAAAGCAATCTACCAGTACCGAGGACTACGATGTCACGGCCAGCGAGTATATCACCGACCTCCCTGCCACATCCGTCGTGACCGTCCCGGCCACGACCACGGTCGAGGTCGCCGCGACCAGCACCTCGACGCACTTCCTGCAGCGTCGCCAGGCCACGGGCGCCTTCGCCGCTCACGTCAGCGACAAGTGCCCCGCCGCCACGGCCCGCGGCGTCGTCCGTGACCGGGCCGCCCGCCTCTCCAGCGCCTGCAGCTGCATCGTCCCGGCCCCGACCTCGACCGGCACTATTCTCGCCACGGTGGTCGCCACCACGACCGACTACCAGACCCACGGGCCGCTCGCCACCGTCACCACCACCGTCGTCGGCACGGCCTCGGTGGTCGAGGTGATCAGCATCACGCGCGTGTCGACCTACACCGGCGTCCACTCGGAGATCCGCACCGAGCTGGTGACTGACTACACGACCCTCGTGGCCACCGACTTTGCCACCACGACCGAGACGTACGTGCACACCGTCGTCCTGACCGAGGTCAGCACCGAGGTACAGACGGCAACGGACCTGGCCAGCACGACGCAGACGCGCACCGTCGACACCTCGCTCGTGACCCTGCCCGCAACGACCACCTACCTCGAGACCGTGACGACCTTGGCCGCGCCCGTGACCGTCACCGTCGGCGCCACCCCGGTCATTGTCCAGGTCTACTGCGGCAAGAACGCGCGCGGCAACCCGGCCCCGTCGCTGGAGCGCAGCGTCATCCGCACCGACGGCGACGTGCTCACGAGGGCCGAGTGCCGTCGGCGCTGCGCCACCTCGGCAGAGTGCCAGGGGGCGTCACACCTCGCCTCGGCCAGCCGCTGTGTCCTGTACAGCGTCGCGCTGACGGGTGACAACTTTGCCCACGAGGACAAGAAGACGCACTGGGGCTGGAGCAAGGCATGCCCGCGCTCGGTCAACGCCGGACCCCAGGACGAGAACTAGTCTCCGGAGTTGCTGGTCTTACCCTGCACTGGCAAGGGCCGGGATTTTATGTCTGGAATGGCTTACTAGCAGTGTTGGTCTTGTCGCTGGCTGTTGGGAGCGGGTGCGAAAGGGGACTAATGGTGGCCGCGAAGAGATGATTTGAAACCTAGTGTAATGTCTTGGCTTTCTTAAGAAGTATCATTACTTGTCTGTTCTTAGACTAGTACTAGTGCTAGTAGTTAGTAGTTAGGTACAGTATGTAGCTAAACTTGGACTTCAAATGCTTAGATTTTACGTCAATGCTTGCAAGTCACGTCTATTTGTTCATAGAAACAGGTGCACGTCGATCACCAACGCAACGACATGCCACAAACCAAAACAAGGAATTATTTTAATAACATATATACTGACTACAAAATCCCAAAGGTTTCTTCATGACCCCTCGGTCGCCTTTTCTGGCTTGGGCGTGTTCTTGGCCACCTGCAGTTCCGATGCATAGTCGTGGGGCAGCTGACCACCCGACAGCTCGGCAACATTGGGATAGTCGGTTCCCATTGTTGATGTCGCCGTCACCGAGGTGGCCGTGCGGGGTGAGGAGCGGTCCATCTCGTGGTACTGCTGGTGGTGCTGCTGCGGCAGCTCGCCGGCGGGCGACTTGTAATCGCCGTCGACCTCTTGTGCGCCCCATCCCGCCTGGCTCACAGTCGCTGCCGCCGTTGTCGGGGACTGATGGGCCGAGGTGGCGGCGTCGCCTCCTCCGACCACCTCGGGCGCAGAGGCCCCCTCGTCGTCCTGTGAGGGCACCTTCTTGGACCGCCGGCCGAGGAAGAAGACGAGGGTGAGCAGGGCGATGCCGCCGATGGACGCGCCAATGCCGATGCCGGCCTTGGCGCCGACGGACAGCTCGGACGAGGCGCTGGTGCTAGCGCCGCTACCACCCGTGGTGGCCTCGTCGGTCCCCGCAGCAGGGGTAGTTGCCGCTCCGGTGGAGGCCGTTGTGGTGGTGGCGGTGACGGAGCCCGTCGAAGTCGAGGTGCTAGCCGTGGTGGTCGTTGTCTCGGAGATGGTGGCGCCGATGGTGGTCAGGAACGGCCTCGGTTCGACCCTGACGCCGAAGCGGGGGCTGATGGCGCCGCCAGTGGTGTCGTCGCCTGGCCGCAAGGCGAACCAGCAGGCCTCATCGGCGGTGAAGTCGATCTTGACGAGGAAGAAGCCGTCACCGGGGGAGCCCACACTCGACTTTTTCTCTGTTCGCGTTTTTTACTCTACAGGTTAGCGCACGATGATGGTGTGGCGAGGAAGCAAAAGAAAGAGAGGACTGGAACATACGTTCGCTGACCACCTCCTTCAGGATACACATGGTGTACAAAGTAGGATCCTGAAAGGGCGCGCGCCACGACACGTTGACTGTGTCGAGCGGGTTGAAGGTCTGGCCCTCGGTAGGGTAAATCCACCACACGCCATTCTTGCCCTGCTCGTACACCTCCTGCTGAAGGCTGAGGCCACAGAGCAGGCCCAGGGCGAGCAGGAAGATAGACAGGATACCCATGGTACTCTGTGCTTTTTTCGAGTTCCTCTGGCCTTTGTTTTGAACTGCCTTGGCATGCAAAAGAGGTATCGCTGTGTTCCCTTGGCGATGCGGCTTCCCGTCGGGCGATGGCCGTTGATGTGACTAGTCGCGATGCAGGTAGCCGAGAGGAAGAAAAAAACGACGAGAACACCCCAATTGTGAAGGTCCAAAGCCAAGGTAGTAATTAATAAACCTTTTCTCTTTTTTCCCCTTTCTCTTCAACTCCAGACCCTCCACCTATACTTCGCCATTACCAGCATTTTCACCCATACCACGTAGCATTAGGCAAGGGAGGTAAAAGTCGTCTTACACCCCATGCAGGTGCAGCTTGGCGGCCCCAAACCAATTGGCATTCGAACATTGCCGCTCGAAATTAGAATATGCGTGAGATTTTTGCGACTCGCTTAATATGGACCCCTTGCCACTGGAGATTGTGCTTTCGGAGCAGGTCCCGCGGCTTGGAGAGCGATGGGCCGGGTCGTCGGGTATTTGCTTATGCTATGCGATGGATGTGGGAGTCTGGGAGACATAAGAACGGCCGGTACATGTACAAGTCACATTGATTAACTGCCCTGCCTATATATTCAAGATCAATACCACCTTCTAATATTAGAGAAAACGCTCCAGAAGAAAGGGGTAAACAGCATGTAGGCTGACATGAAAAAAAAACACAAGAGATTAGAACCCCCTCCCAACCAAATCCCGTCCCTTCGGCTTTTAGGTCTGGGCTGCATACGAAGTAAGCTCCGGAATTCTCTAACCCACAACCGCTGGCGCGGTAGCATTGCTCCCTGGCGAAGCCCCACACGACTTGCAGTAGGTAACCAGACCGAGAGCCTTGCCCGGCTTCCCCTCGGCGGTGCAGTTGGTTCCGGGCGGCAGGGGAAACTTGCGTTGAATAGCCCACAGGGAGGTGACGGGAGAGTAGTTGAATAGGATGGGCGCCCGCGGCTGCTCTGCCCGGAAGAGCTCGATCACGTCGGTGAAGCGCACCGTCATGTCCGAGACGTTGGACCCGCGCAAGCCGTAGCCGACGCCTGTGGCCGTCCACTCCCTCACACCGGGCACGTTGTTCATCTCGGTCTGGATGTTCTCGATGGGGTCGTCGGGGCCGACAAGGATGGCTGTAGAGGTATAGTCAGCATTGAGCAATTACTTGGGTGCCTGGTTCTGTGGATAAGGCTGAGTGAGAAGACCAGGACTCCTGGTCGGTACCGTACCTTTGATGTTATACCCAGCCTTCCATATTGCTTCGTAATCAGACTTGATTGCAGCTTCGACCATTGCCGGGCTGCGCCCTGAAGCAATGATAACCGGGTGGTTCCAGGGTATGCCGCTATGTGGTTTATCTGTCAGTCTGCTTTCCAACAAGACATGCAAATGTGCCATTTGATTCGTCTTACGTGAAGACAAAGTTTAGTTGCCCACATGCTGCAGGTTTTGGGCCATTTCCACAGCTGGGACCAGGAGCGGCGGGAGCTGGAGCTGGGACGGGAACGGGAACGGGACTTGGCTGTTGGGGTTCGGGTCGAGCTGCGGCGTGGGCGACAAGTCCCATAAGGACAAAGGGCTTGAATGCAACCATTTTGAGCTATTCTTGATTAGGCCAGGTATACTGCAGTATTGCAATGAAGGGGTTATGTCTTGTTTGCACAACCATTCCACATGGGATTCGACAACATTATATACCCCTTACCTAGCCCCTATACTCTACAAACCGATCCAATGATTAAAAGCTAGCCTCGTCACAAGATAGCAAACATTGGGCGCATTCCCTCGCGTTCGGCATCCCTTGTATTTTCAGCTCGCCGATAGGCTAGGGCACAAGTTGATGAAGTCAATGGTGTTCTAGAGTCTCGATGGCCGGCCTCATCCGAATCCTGCCCACTACGCCAAGATCCGCGACATCCCCGCGGGCGCCTGATCAGAAGCCTCATGGATCCAGGGGCGCCACGTCTGCCGTGCGCCGAATTCTGTGCGGGCATCCTACAATTCAAGGGTAGGGACAGCAAATACGTCAATTAGCCTAAGGGGAGCCTGGGGGGCTATGTTCAGCCCTGCACGTAGCGCCGATGTGTTGTTGATGCCAACAGCCACCAAATCTGGACTTGTCCACTTTGGTCAAAGCTTAACTTAAGATGGCTTTCCTCTGAAGACCCCCTCGATTTCGTAAAGGTTCGGATATCTAGGTGATGCTGGTATGGGAAAACACATCCTGATCTTCCGTCCGAGACATGATTGAAGTGATTAAGGCGAAATGGCGAGAGGTCAACAAAAGGAGTTGAGTCAAATATGTCAATCAACTCAGCTTTCAAGCCTTGGCACATCAGAATCCGTACTCTACGGTAGTGATGTCTTTGATATCTGCTCAGTAAAGCTAGCTTCGACCCCAAAACGCCACCACTGATCCAGACTCGTGCGTGGTGATCCAGCTATCCGAGGCCCTCGAACGGCCCGCTTTCCACGCTGCGTGTATAGTGACATGGCAGGGTCGAATTCGTCGCTTAGACCACTGTGACTTCAATTTGGCTAGGCATATAGGAATCCTTCGACAACAAACAGTAGCATTGCCACCTGGAAGTAGACACTCTGCCGTCAGACCAGTGACTGGATATTAATCAAGAATAGCTTGGCGCCACCGTCGTCAGGGATAGTACGTGACCAAGAGCGGCCCGGCAGGACCCCAAGCTTCCCTAGCAGGCATGGCAATTTCTTGACATTGGGGGCCATGCAATGATAAGAGGCGTGAAAGGCGTACAGCCAGTTGCGCCCTGGTTTGCTTGTACGGTCTCGTCTCATAGTGACTGATCATGATTCCAGGCTGATCAAGACGTCAGGGACGATAGAAGGGCATAAACCATTTGGTCCTCAAGACATGATTAACTAGATCGCCAAGATAACCAACACAGGATGTAGGTGACCAACTGAATTTATTCAGGTGTTGTTGCGAATGCAATGAAGCCGCTCAAAGTAAGCCAAAAAAAAAAAAAAAAGAGTCGAGCCTAGCATTCGGCCCACTCCAGGAACTGTCCCACACCAAACTCCAATCAGGCGGGGAGACCCTTGTTCATTCCTTATCTTATCACCCCAAAAATGGGAGCAAAAAAAATTCGGGAGCCATCAAGGGTCTTTGCGCTCACCCCGAGGAAAGGAAGGAATTGATCGCCAATCTACCACCTTCCACCAAACAACCCCTCATCATGTCTGTCGGAAAGAAGCACACACTCTCCGAAGGTGATCGCGAGAGCGAGCCAGTGGCAAAGAAGGCCAAGGTCGCCGAATTGGCTTCCGGCGACGAGTCCGCGTTGACCGAGAAGGAGGCCAAGGACAAGGAGGCAAAGAAGGCGAAAAAGGAAAAGAAGGAGAGGAAGCGCAAGGAAAAGGAGGCGCGGGAGCAGAAGCTAAAGGAGTCAAAGGCACAGGCCGAGGAGGATCAATCGCCCGCTGCTGAACCCGAGTCCGCAGCCGCTACCGAAGTTCCCTCGGCCGACGAGGAGACCGCACCCAAGCCCAAGAAGGAAAAGAAGGAGAAGAAGGACAAAAAGGAAAAGAAGGACAAGAAAGAAAAGAAGGAAAAAAAGGAAAAGAAGAGCAAGGCTGCCGAAGAGTCCTCCGCACCAGATGCCTCCCAAGGGAGCGGCGAGTACCAGCAGAGCGATGCATTGGCTGCACTGCCCGAATCCGAGGTCAAGGACTGGATGACGGCGCAACAAGTGACCGTCTCCGAGCCCTCCTCGACAACAACCCACCGACCGATCCTAAAGTTCGACCAGCTCCCGCACTCGCCCCTCACCGCCAAGAAGCCCTTCGCCGGCTTCAACGCCCCGACCCCCATCCAGTCAGCCTCCTGGCCGTACTCTCTCGACGGTCGCGACGTCATCGGAATCGCCGAGACAGGCTCCGGAAAGACGCTGGCCTTCTCGGTCCCCTGCGTCAGGGCGCTCCAGGCCCTGCCCGAGGGCAGCAGGCCGAACAAGAAGTACGGCCCCACCCACGCCCTCGCCTGCATCGTCTCGCCCACCCGCGAGCTCGCTATGCAGACTCACGCCGCCATCGCCAAGCTCGCCGCCCTGGTTGGCATGTCGGCCGTCTGCCTTTACGGCGGCTCGCCCAAAGACGAGCAGCGCGCGCTGTTGCGCAAGGGCGACGGCGCCGAGATCATCGTCGCGACGCCCGGCCGGCTCAAGGACTTCCTGTCCGACGACACCGTGTCGCTATCCTGCGCCAAGTTCGTGGTCCTGGACGAGGCCGACCGCATGTTGGACAAGGGGTTCGAGGACGACATCAAGCTCATCCTCAGCCTGTGCCCCGACCGCGGACAGCGCCAGACGCTCATGTTCACGGCGACGTGGCCCACGAGCGTCCGCGGCCTGGCCGAGAGCTTCATGGTGAACCCTGTTAGGGTTACCATTGGCGGCCGAACGCAGGCCGGCGATGAAAACAGCGGCAACGGCACTGTGGAGCTGCAGGCAAACTCGCGCATCTCGCAGCGCGTCGAAGTGGTCCAACCATGGGAGAAGGAGACCAGGCTGGTTCAGTTGCTCAAAGAGGCGCAGGCAGGCAAGAACAAGAACGACAGGATACTGGTCTTTTGCCTATACAAGAAGGAGGCCGTCCGTGTCGAGAACAACCTGCAGCGAAAGGGCATCAAGGTTGCCAGCATTCACGGTGACTTGAAGCAGGAGCAGAGGACGCGTAGTCTAGAGGCCTTCAAGGCCGGCACGACCACAGTCCTTGTCGCCACCGATGTTGCAGCCCGTGGGCTTGATATCCCAGAGGTGAAGCTGGTCATCAACGTAACTGTAAGTTTGTCCGGGTATATTCTTCCCCCAAGTAATTCTATTACTAACTCGAATAATCCTTGATAGTTCCCCCTCACCATCGAAGATTATGTTCACCGTATCGGCCGAACTGGCCGCGCCGGAAAGCTGGGCCAGGCCATCACCCTGTTTACCGAGCACGACAAGGCACACTCGGGGAGCTTGGTAAACATCCTGAAGGGCGCCAATCAGCCAGTCCCGGAGGAGTTGCTCAAGTTCGGCACCACAGTGAAGAAGAAGGCACACGACACATATGGTGCTTTCTTCAAGGACGTGGACATGAGTAAGAAGGGGACCAAGATTACGTTTGACTAGACATGATGTGTGTCACGATTTCCCGGTGGGTAGGTGGATATCGAGGTTCTGTTATTAAAGGCCGTCAACTTTGCGCTGGACCTGTTTTGTGAAGATATCACTTAGATTGCGGTTTCTGGCGTTGTCCTCGAGCCTTGTCGATGCATTGCATGAGGAACTGTCGTTCACCAAACGCCCTGTATAGATGATGATGGTTAGATTTCTGTTCATCGAGGAGGCATCCAAAACATAACACATGACTTACACTACTGCCGCAAAGACAATTCCAAGTCCGGCAATCTTGGCAAGCCCCAAAATCACGGCCTTCAGGGCGACACCAGCAACATTGGGGCCAACCAGTCGAGCCGCAGCCTGGCTCGCCACCACGGCAGCGCCAACAGTGACGCCACTCGGTTTTAGCTCCGACAGCTCAAAGCTGACGCCGACTTTCCGGAAGTATCTCTTAATGAAGACTGCGCACCACACAATGCGGCAGATCATGTTGATTGCATTGGCAACGACCAAGCCCCTGGCGCCCCAGTCGAGGACCCGCAAAAAAACAAACCCGGCCGCGGCAAAGGCGAGCGAAAACGCACCCATCCAAAGGCTCTGCGCATGAACCTCGGCCTCGGTGGCGACGGAGGCGACGAAGGACTCGGAGACGCCGTTGATGGCAAGTAGCGGGATGTACAGCGCATAAACTGCCAGCACCTGGCCCGCACCGGACGATGCCCAACGCGGACCTGCCACCAGGCTGATGAGTAACGGTGCGGCGGTGGGGCCGATGGCAACCACGACGGCCGACAGGATGGTGTATAATTTGACGAGAATGGCGAGGTCTTCACTGGCCTTCCCAGCAGCAGCCTTCTTCTCCGCGAGCACAAAATCCTTGTCGGTCTGCTTGTCGGATTTCTTTTCACCCTGTTTATCGGGGTCGGAAGATGCAAGTAGCCTGCTAAAGTAGGAGCGGCTGCTCTCCTCCACGGGCTGGAAGACCAGTCGGGCTGCGAGGCCTCCGTAGTTGTTTGCCAAGGCGTACACGCCCTGTGAAGTGGGCGAGGCCAGCGCGCTGACCAGGAGCGTGTCGCCCTGCGTGAGGACGTGCTTCACCAAACTTTGGGCGATCATACTCCGGGCCAAGTTGAGAGTCGGTCGCGGAAAAAGGGAGAGGGCGTACGTTTCAGTGCTGCCCTTTGCTCCTGGGATACCCAGCTTCCTTGGCAGCAGAGAAAATCCCTCGTTAGAGGCAAGGGAGAAGCCGTAATATGCATATACGGCCAGGAGAACGATGCCGTAGCTGAGCTGACCAAGGGCAAAAGGGAGGACCCCGGCCTCAAAGGCGCCACGTGAAGCCACGACGGCAGCACCGAGGGTGACTGTGCAGCGTGCAAAAGTTGCTATGGACTCAGCAGCCGCCCGGGCGCCAAACTGTAACCTGGTCTGCATCACCATGAACGCGGGCTCCGACAACAGCTCGACGATAGAAGCCACCGCGTAGAGGTAAAATGAGGTCCTAAAGTGCGGTATTGAAGTTACAACTGCACTGTCAACCGACGCAACATAGAGCCAGCCCAGGAGCCCGGCCACGAAGAATCCTAGCAGGATGGCGAGGTATGAGATGTTGACGACCGCCTGGGTGTCGCGGGCCTGCGAGGCCTTGTCCTTGCTCGATCCGCCTCCTTGCCTCTGAATGGCAACCCGGAGACTCTCGCGAGCAAAGAACAGGACGGAAAGGTAGTATACCTCGAGCTGGGTGGAAATGCCCAGTATCTGGGCTGTCAGGAACCGAAGTAGGAGCTGGTTCGCGATGAAAGTGATGGCGCGCGAGGCGATCTGAAGCATGATGAGCAGCGATGCGCCACGTAGTGCCCCAGAAGCCGCGGGGCCCCCCGTGTTGCTAGGCCCCTTTTGATCGGCCATTCTGACTGTTTGGAAGCCTGTTGTTCACATGCCCTTTGTGTTGTTGATCTACAGGCTTCTAGCAAACAAATTTGTGTTTGATGTCGGCGTCTGATTGAGGCGTACAAGCGGCGTACAAGCAAAACAGTGGCATCAACTCAGGGTCAGGGTTAAGGGTCCACCCTAACGTCATCACCCCTCGTTTCAGCCCCGCTCGGAGCTTAGCTGGAGGCGTGCCCCAATCGCATGCTCTACTTCATGAGCTCTTTCGTGAACATCCAGAACTCGGAACTTCAGAATGACCCTTCCCTGAAGCGAGGCCAAGCCCATCATTCATACTCCCTACGTTCTCAAAAGTCAAACAGCCATCTTTCTTCAAGATGGCGTGCACACATCTGGAATCGTTGTGTATGTTACCCTCTTCGCAGCCACTCCTCCGTCGCAACTGGCTAACGGCGTTTGCCTTCACTATAGCGTTACATCCTCCAACTCCGGCCCAGTCGGTTTATCGCGAGGACTGCACTCAATGCTTTGACACGATTGTATGTACCATGATACCAGCGACTTGACACCAAACCATACTAATAGCTGCTCCCTGGTAGGATGGCCCCGAAGGCCTCGACGTCTGCCTGCAATGTTTCAACGGTGGTTGTGTCGGCGAGCGCCACCACGCGAAGCTGCACAACATGATCTGGAGCCACCCTCTAGTCCTCAACGTCCGACGCACCCGCAAACATATCGACCGCGATGAGCCCCCCACCAAGATGTCGAAGCTCGCCATCGCCGCTGAGACGGAAGCCGACCGCTACGACTACAACACCACGGCCAAGTGCCTAGAGTGCGACACCGAGCTTGACAAGACAGGCCCAAAGCTTTCCAAGGTGGTGGATGGAGTCATGACGGCAAACACCTTCTCACGCAAGGAGGAGGTCAAGGCATGGGAGCAAGAACTGACGAGTTGCGAGCACATCCTCACTCTGCAGCAGGCCGACCCTAGACAAATCGCATCCAACGAGCTGGGAACCTGTTCCAAATGCGACCTCAACGAAAACTTGTGGCTGTGTCTCGAGTGTGGCAACCTGGGCTGTGGACGAGCGCAGTTTGGCGGTGTTAGTGGACACTCTCACGCACTTGCTCATTCAACCGAATCTGGACACGGCGTGGCTGTCAAACTCGGCTCCATAACCCCGGAAGGTACCGCAGATGTGTACTGCTACACGTGTGACGACGAACGGGTGGATGAGAATCTGGGCCACCACCTCGCCACCTACGGCATCAATATTACGGAACGTGAAAAGACGGAGAAGAGCTTGACTGAGATGCAGATTGAGCAGAATCTGAGATGGGAGTTTTCCATGACAACTGAGGATGGAAAGGAGCTTAAGCCTCTCTTCGGGCCCGGCCTCACGGGACTCAAGAACCTCGGCAACAGCTGCTATCTTGCAAGCATAATTCAGTGTCTCTTTGACCTTGATGCTTTCCAGAAGCGGTACGGCCAGGTCACTCAGGAGCTTCCCGGCATTCAAGACCCGGCGGCTGATCTTGAGACACAGCTACGCAAAATTGGTGATGGGCTGATATCCGGACGCTATTCTAAGCCTGATTCTGATGTGGTGGCATCGGAGCACTCCGCAGAGAAGGCCTACCAAAAAGGCCTGGCACCATCTATGCTGAAGCACCTCGTTGGTCGCGGACATGAGGAGTTCTCGACAATGCGACAGCAGGACGCCTTCGAACTGCTACAGCACCTTATCAAACTAATCACGCGATCCAGCCACCCTTCGCCGGCCGACGACCCAACCCAAGGATTCCGATTTCTCCTCGAGCAGCGCCTCCAATGTCTGGGCTGCAAAAAGGTTCGCTACACGACCAACGAGCAGGATAGTATCTTTATAGACGTTCCCCTTGAGAAGCTACCAGTCGCGGATGGAGGTGAACCCGAAGGCAACACAGGAGCTGCGTATAAGCCTGTGACCCTCACCGAGTGTCTCGACAGATTTACTGGCGAGGAAACTGTTGAGCTCACATGCTCCTCATGTGGAAGCAAGGCTGGTTATACCAAACAGTCACGCTTCAAGACGCTGCCGCAGACACTGGTTGTCAACGCGCGGAAGATGACCATTGTGAACTGGGTGCCAATCAAGGTCGATGTGCCAGTGTTGGTGAACGATGATCCATACCTATTGGACAACTATCTGTCCCAAGGACAACAGCCAGGCGAAGAGCTGCTGCCAGAGGATGCCTCGGCAAGCTCGGCGCCCGCGTTCGCTCCAAATCCAGAGGCCATTGCCCAACTCGAGGGCATGGGCTTCCCCCGTAACCGATGCGAGAAGGCTCTGCATGCCACGGGCAACTCAGATGCCAATGCAGCCATGGAGTGGCTGTTTGGTCACATGGAAGACCCCGATATCGATGAGCCACTCAAGATTGGTGGTTCTGGTGATGGCGCTGGAGGATTTTCTGCGGACCCCGGCTCCATCGAGATGCTTGGTGCCATGGGTTTCGACGCCAAGAAGGCAACCAAGGCATTGAAGGAGACCGGAGGTGACGTCGAGCGGGCTGTCGAGTGGCTATTTAGCCACCCCGACGACGACGGAACCATGGATGAAGACTCTTTTCCGCAAGGCGATAAGGCCCCGGCGGGGAAGAGTGACGTGCCGGCAAACTACCGGCTGCAGAGCATAGTGTGCCACAAGGGAACGAGCATCCATGCTGGGTAAGTGCATATCGCCGTGAGTCTTTGGGCACAATGCAGTCATACTAATCCATGAACGCACACGCAGGCACTATGTCGCTTTCATTCGCAAGCAATTGCAGCAGGACAGGCCATCCTGGGTTCTTTTCAACGACGAAAAGGTAGTGGAGGTGGTTGACGTGGAAGAGATGAAAAAGTTTGCATACATATACTTCTTCAACCGGGTATAGATGTCTGTCCAAATGGCAATCTTTATCCTGGCAGTGTGCTTTGCGAGCCTGCTAATGCTTTCATGGCGAGTTCCTATGTTGAGGACTCTACTAGCGGGAAGGACGCCGTGTGGCCAAGATGCAGGCGGAAACATTATTGGCTTGCTACAGTCGTGACTGGGCCAAGTGAGAATTTGCAGTCTCGATCATCTTGTCGAGTAGTCGGCTTGTTCGTTTTAGCCTAGATTAATAAGAACCCAAACACCCAAACTCCAGACCAGAACCCGTTGATAATCACGATGCCATCACTCTAGTTGACCGGGGGAAAATGGAGCAAACATCACACTGAGCTTAATAAAACACAACCTGCCGGCACATACGGCTTGAAGAATCGGGCAAGCCTAATCGGTCAACCTGTAGCTCACCAGGGTGTCGACCCTGTGGCTCGCCGTGCTGAAACCCCTCAGCTGGACGCGCTCGCCGTTCTCGATCTCCTTGGCGTCGCTGTCACCCCACTCAACGGGCACGTCCGAATCGGCGTCGGCGTAGACGAGCACGTTGAAGGTGCAGTCGCCCGCCAGCTGGGGTAGGAAGGTGACGGAGGCGGTGATCTGGCGGAAGATGGCGGCGATCTCGGCCTGAATCTCGGCCTCTGTCTTTTCCGGCGCCGAGTCGGGGGCGGCAGGGCCTGATGCGTTTTCCTGTCCGGCTGACGCCGCCGCCGATGCTTTGCTGCTCTTTGACTTTTTGGAGCTGCCGCCGAAAATCTGAACGTCGAACTGCCAGCGCTCGACGTGCTCGCCCGTGTCCTTGTCCGTGATGACGATGACTAGCTTGGATATCTTGCCCTTTGCCATCCACCGATCCAGCTGGGACATGATCTTTTTTATGTAGGCCTTGACCTGGTCATCGGCGGAGACTGAGGCGGGGGGAGGAAGGGGATGTCAGCAATCAGCTGTTTTCTCTCTAGGGGGTGTTGCGCAAAGCTGTGTCATGTCGTACCGAGCATGTTGAGGCCATATTTCTTGACGCTGTTTGGGGGATTGTTTCGAGCTTGTCAGCCAGATAAAATAGGCGGAGCGCAGGGTATCGATGGGGAGGCAAGGACTGACGCGGTAAAGTCCTCGGCTGGATATACGCCTCGCTGGAATCTATCCGGTCGCCATCGGAGGTCAGTTGGGCACGGTCGAAGCGCCGGGGATGGGTCGGTTAGGGTATGCGGGAGCCGAACAATATTGTGTGTATCGAGTATTGGAACTGTCGACATGGGGGTCAGCGTATTGCTTTAGGCGTCGCAGATGGCAGCCCGGGGATCACGTACGAATTCGGCGACGAGCTTGGCGCTGCCCTTGAGCGAGAGCTTGTGGACTTTTGACTTGTCCTTGTCGGCCTTGTCGGCCTTGTCAACCTTGCTGGCCTTTTCTGCCTTGTCGGCCATTGTGGTGATTTGGTGGGGGGAATCTATCTGCTTGTGCCGGCGGCGGTGGAGGTTGTCGCAATAGATAGGTAATCAGAGCGGTGCTGTCACCGATTTGGCCAAAGGTGGTGGTGATGTGAATGGGTAACGGTGGAATTTGTTTACTTTCGGCCAGTTGGTTGCCAGGGGTGGGGTTGAGGGGCTGACAGTTACTTGTGAAGGAGCGACTAGTTGCATAAGGTAAGCTAAGCTAAGCTAAAGCTGAAAAAGGCGTCAATCTATGGGTATTTGCATAAATCGTCAATCTGAAATAAAACACACATAAACCACAAAGTCATAACCAGTCTGAAGTATGCCAAAAGCCAAAAGCCAAAGAAAATCCAAATCCATCATGGGTTGCCCCGACAGAAACAAAAAAAAAATCCAGGAAAATGCTGGTCGTCTCGTCAAAGTCGTTGTCGTTACCATCAATCATCTCTTCTTTCATCATGGGTTTTACTCCCCGTGCAGCATTTCCCCTGCCCAGCAGGATCGCTACTAACAAAAAAGACCCGCCCGCAATAAAAACACTTCGTCTTGACTCTTTCTCTTCTAGTT
>JARHUK010000751.1:28901-45162 GCA_031001725.1 Pseudopyricularia javanii
GCGGCGCGATCGTCGAGATCAGCAGCCAGAGCGAGAGCAGCGCCCACCCCGGTCGTGTGACAGATGCCGGGTTCTCGTCTTGGCCTTCGCTCTCTCCGCTGGACTGCGGGCCGCTGGTACCGCTTGTCGGCGTGGCACCGTCGCTGTCATCGTCACTGGAGTTGCACGGGATGCCATCAGTCATGAGATGCAAACGGTGGGAGAAACAAAACTGTGACAAAGGAAGCGGGTTGCGGCAGTGTTTGTGTGACAACACCGGGCATATGTAATATAATATGCCTGGGTCTTGTCTATTCCTCTTCTTCTTCTCCACACCTCGATCGACCCGGCTAGGCGTATGCCAGGTTCCTGCAAGGATATGCTAATCACGTCCCACCGTACGACAAAGAACAAAATTAAAAGAAGCTTATCAAACAAACTTACTCCTGCGCGTTTGCGTCCGGCCGCACGCTCTGGTAGTTGCGAAACACATCGTCCGGGTCGTACTTTGCCTTGACCCGCTGGAGCTCGGGGTAGTTGGAGCCCCAGTAGGCCCTCTGCGCGTCCGGCCCCAGGGCAGGGTCGACGTACCCTGCGTACTGCTTGGCGACGCGGTCGTCGTCGGCGGCCGAGATGTTGCTGCCGACGCGGTCGTGGAATCCGGTCAGGAAGGTGCGGGTCGTGCTCGAGACTTGCGGAACCCCGACGGCATACGACTGGTAGAACATGGTCTTGTCGCGGTGCGCGTAGGCGGTGGCGTTCATGGGCACGTCGTTGATGGCGCCGCCCTCGAGGTCGAAGATGATGGTCCACAGTATGGTGCCCGCGCTGGCGTCGGCCAGGTAGTTGAACATGTCCTTAATGGCCTCCTCGGACAGCAGGTCCTGCTGCCGGAAGCCCAGGGACTTGGAGTAAAAGGGCGACGCGACGTTGGATATGTACAGCGCCTCCCGCTCGGCGTTGTTGGCCAGCGTTCCCAGCCAGTCCGTGACCTGCAGCGTCGAGTTGCGCGTCGAGGGCAGCTTGTCGCTGATTCCCGTCGCCCGGAACTCGTCCTGGGTCCCGTAAAAGGTGCCCTGGATGATGCAGCCCAGCGGGGTGATGATGATCTGGCTGCCGAACCGACGGTCGAGGTCCGGGTCGCCGATGAGGTCCTGCCACGCCTTGAAAACGCTCCACTGGTCACGCATCGATCTGAAGGTGAAGGAATACATGTACTGGACTGCAGTGCCGAACTCGGGGTGCGTCCTCATGACGAACTTGGTGATGACGCCAAAGCTGGCGCCAGCACCTTTGAGAGCCTGCGACAGGGTCAGAAACAGGGAACGACCCGAATGAGCCGGTGGGGCGGGTGAAAGGTAGGGAAAAACACCAATAGTCCACTTACAAAAAACAGGTCGGGGTTCTCATCCTCGCTGGCTTTCTGTATCTGGCCGTCGGCGGTCACGACCTCAACCTCGACCACATGGTCAAGGCAGGATCCCCACATGCGCGACATGGACCCGAGGCCGCCGATGGTGGCGTGGCCTCCGATGCCGACGCCCGGACACACGCCATGGGCCACCGCCCTGCCGCCGTTCTCGTGCAGCTTCCTGGACACGTCGCTCAGCTGGTGGCCGGCCCCGATGCTAGCCTGCCACGAGTTGCGGTCTATGTCGAACTGCTGAAAGTTGACCAAGTCGATCGTGATGACATCGGTGCTGCCCGGGCCACCGAGACCTGTGGAGGTAAGTTTAGCTAGTGTTTAGTGCCCTCCTGACAAAGAAGAAGCTCACCATAGTTGCTATATCCCACAAGGTCAAGTCAGCAAGTGCTACTACAGATATGCACAACCACCACCTTGACAAAACAAGACACAGTGACATACCCGTACGAGTGGCCCCCAGACCTGGCCTGGATCTTCTTACCATCGGCCGCGGCGCACTTGACGATACCGGCGACCTGCTCGGTGGTCCGGGGCCTGACGACGGCCACGGGGTTCACGGCGGCGGTCGGGTCGAGGTTGTAAGGCTTGACCCATGCGATCTGGTACAGCGGGTCGTTGGCGAATGCTGCTTGGCCTACGCAGCCGGACTGGCCTGAGCAGACGTTGCTCAGGCACGTCTGCAGACTTGAAGGTTGGTTACCCATGGTGCTGGTTTGGTGGTGGATGCACTTGCTGCTGCTGCTGCTGCTTGCTGCAAGACAGAAAAGCCGCAGGACATCAAGACAGGCAGATATAAAAGACACAGGGGCAAGGAACACAGTCAAAATTAAAATTAAAATAAAAAATCCGAAGCGGACGGCAGCAAGTGACAAAACATTACGGTGTAGACGACCCAGGCCCCATGCACACCGATCCCCCTGCAACGAGCCGTCGTTGTCATTGGGAAACTTCAGTAAATACAACCGTCATAGGATCCGGCAGCCTGAAAGTAAAAGGGTCCTGCTTTCAACACAAGGCATGCCACGTCGCCGTGGCGAAGCAGGACCCCAGCCAAAAACGAAAGCCGAGGCGCGACGGGCCATGGAAATTTTTCGTGTTCCATCCATTGACCTTGACCCTCCCGGCCTCTCACAATGTCGCAAGATTCGCTTGGGCTCGGGGTGGTAATAATCCTGTGCTGCCCCCCGGCTTATCACGACGTCACTGCCCAACGGTGAGTGGGTTCGCTTCTGCTTTTTTTTTTACTCTCTCTCACCCGCTTCTGTATGGTTCGTCCAACTAAAGGCCATGCATAAAAAATATTGGGGCACGTCGTTTGCGGGGGGACAAACCACGACGAACCAAAAAGGGCGCATGGGGGAGGCGCCGTCATTGCCGCGGAACTGTTATGTTTTTTTCCTTGGTTTTGGCATGCAGCTCGCAGGCGTTATGTGCACTGGGCTTACGACGAGGTGATGTTCTATAAACTATGGTAGAAAATAAGAGAGGCCGGTTAAGCCGTTGCCAGGGGATGAAAAAGTGATGAAATTGATGGTGATAAATCTGGTGGTGTTTTGTGCCAAGAGTCAGTTGGTAGGATCGAGAGGCTGGAAGAGTTTCCACTCGTCTCCATATCAATGTCACCTTCTCTGTCTTTGTGGATCGTCACCGTTTTTCCTTGGCTTGATTTTGTGTGTCTTGGATCGTCCCACGTGTGCCTTTTTCGGCAAATCCAACCGGCTGGATCACTGACTTTGGCGAGGAGCTCTGGTAGTTCTTTGCGGCTCGATTGAGACATGGAGAGTAGACCCCTGACGCCTCACTAGGCTCATGCTTGAGTACTTGCTCACAGACATTTCATCACCAAAAAAATGTAGCAAGCGTATGTTAACAAGATGAGCCTTGATTATTGTCTTCATCTACCAACTAATTACAGGTCTCCAGCACCCTAGTACTATCGACATCTCAGCCTGTCCATGACTATCGTCGTTACGACTTGGAGTAACGCCTGGGCTCAGAGTCGATGCCAGCACTGTCATCCTCGCCAAGCTTGTGGACAGTAGTGTCGGCCTGGACCTTGTCAAACACTGAGAGTCGGGGGGAAAATATGTCAGCACATCGCTCACTCAAGGAATAGGTAAACCTTGCCGTTAGGAATTAAAAAAAAACTTACAGTCAATCGAAGTCGTCTTGAACTTGCGAGCAGGCGTGCGGGTCTGGAACAGGTAGTCAATGTCGGCAAAGGTACGGTCCTTGGTCTCGGGCAGGAAGAAGAAGATCCAGACAGTCCAGATGGCGCACAGTCCCAGGTAGAACCAGCCCGTCTTGGCGCCCCATCCCCACGCGTCGCTGTCGGTCCGCAGCATGCGCGGGTTGATCTGGTTGACGATGATCTGGCCGACGACGTAGCAGGCACGTCCCAGCACCATGGTCTGCGCGCGGACGCGACTGGCAGAGACCTCAGACACAATGACGTAGCATGCCGGGCCGAGCGAGATCTTGAATATGGCGTTGGCGAACACCATGGAGACGCCGATGGCGGTTCCCGTGTTGGCCGCCGACGACGGGATCACGCCCATGATTCCGATCACCAACATGACGATACCGATGCCCGTGGTTCCCCACAAGTAGAACTGACGGCGTCCGACCTTGCCCATCAGGACGATGGCGGTGCCCGTGGCGAGGATGTTGACCGACTGGATTCCCATGCTGAAGTTGAAGGCATCCTCCTGTTTCATGCCGCTCGAGGTCAGGAAGACGGTGGCGAAGGCGGTGATGGACTGTCCGTTCAGGATCTGGATCACCCAGGCCATGCAGCTGATGAGGGTGCGGCGCAGGTTGCTGCCGTGGAAGCAGTCCTTGTAGCTCGCGTTCTCAGCCTCGAGCTTTTCCATCTCGTTGGTGTGCTTCATGAGCGCCATAGTCTCGGCCATGGTGCGCTCTGTGTAATAGTCCTTGCGCGCGAGGCGGCGCAGGCTCGCCTCTGCCTCCGCATACTTGCCGCGGCGCACAAGGTACCAAGGGTTCTCGGGGGCCATGTAAGCCGCGAGGAACAAAGGCGGGATCCAAACCCACTGCAGGGCGTACGGGACCTTCCACGCCCAGTCCCCGGGGAGATAAAGGGAGCCACGGAGCACACCGGCGGCCAAGAACGAACCGCAGCCCCAGCACATGGACGTCCAGGCGGTGAGATATCCACGCATGGCGGGAGGGCAGATCTCGGCGGCATAGGCAGTGGCCAGTGTTTGGAACTAGATCAATAGAACACAAGAATGTGTCAGACTAAGCGCTTCCCTCACATATGAATCAATAAACCGGGGTATTGTCGAAGAGAAAAAAAAAACTTACCACTCCCCAAGGGATACCACAGAAAATGTTGCCAACAAACAGCATCTGCACGCTGGTCGCGAAAAACAGGATGAAGATTGTGCCGGCCATGGCGACCATGGCACCCATATAGACCCTGCGCGAACCAAAGCGCGACTGCAGG
This sequence comes from Pseudopyricularia javanii, assembly GCA_031001725.1. Lineage (NCBI taxonomy): Eukaryota > Fungi > Ascomycota > Sordariomycetes > Magnaporthales > Pyriculariaceae > Pseudopyricularia > Pseudopyricularia javanii. Next base: position 33,776 of record JARHUK010000751.1, read on the forward strand.
TATCCGTTGAGCAAGAGACCGATGATGCTACCGAGGTTGTTACCGTTGCCGATGGCGGCTTGCCAAGACGTCGGGATGTTCACGTTCCCGCTGGCGTCGGGCCAGCCAAACCTCGCCTTGTAGGCATCCTGCCCAAAGAAGTTGTTGACCAGACCGACGTCCATGCCCTCCATGATGAGGGCCATGCTGAGGATCATGCTGTACGCAACGGCCGGTGCGTAGTCTGCAAAGAGCACCTTGCGCTTCATCTTGGCCTCGTCCTCGGCCCTCTGGGCGGCGGCCTCGATCAGCTCGCGGTCGTGGGCCAGGGCAGGGCCGCTGTAGTCGACATGGTCGACAGACTGCGGCTTGGTCTCTTTTGAGTCTGACATGATGAAGGTTTTGTTGCTGTCCTGTCACCGCTGTGAGGAGGTGAGGGCCTGGCGATGAGGCTTCAGAGGGATGGACTGCCAGACAGAGATGGAGGAGGAGGAGGAGGGGGGGAGAGGGTGAGGAGAGGGAGGAGAGGGGAACTGGCCGAGTAAATATATACATGCAAAAAGATAGCTACCTTGACTGGAAGCGAACAATATTACCTCTACCCCAAACTCGGTTCCACCTTCGCTGGGCTTCATTCTCCCCCTCCCCCCTTTTGGTGATACCCACAGCCATATCTCACGAGGACCTTTCCCCGTTCTCTTCATGGCTGAGAACGGGCAGATTCCCCGGCTTCCCCCGCACGAGCTGACGAGGTGTCCCCATGGGGAGCTCCACCGGTTTATTGGTGGTATTTCGGGCCCCCAGCCAAAGTCTCAAGCCCAACAACGAACAACCCTGTTGCTCTTTCGGCCCACTTCCCCCGAGTCGAGCGAAGTGGAGGGTGAACCGAGTTATGGGGTTTCGGCGCCGCGCTGCGATAGGTCTTCAGTCGTTGTTTGAGTGCTGCGAAGGATTTCTCCGTAAGATGAATGGGGGAGCACACGCCCCCACCGCACCGGCCGGTCATGTCGTCTTCTCGTCTACTAGCAGATTCGGGGCGACAGGTGCCCTGCTCGTGGTTGCGGTGCCGAAGCTCCAAAAGTACGGGGTAATGGCCGAAATTAAATTGACTGCTCAATGGCCCTGTTAGTTGGTCTCTGTCACCCCATAATTCCTTTTCCGTCTGTCTGTCTCTTCAACGGCCAACATATGGGACTGTTGAACATCAGGTTCCAGGCTGCCCCTGGTTCCTTTTCTGCAGTCAGATTTTTGCCTGCCCATGTTCCCGACACCAGTGACTCCCCTCACGCCAAGTTCGCCGCGCCCGATGGGTCACCACGCCCCCCGAGGGGAAGTGGGAACACATGGAAAAGAACTCCGGGGAGGAGATGAGAGGGACGGTGGGGATGCTGAAATTCCCATGTGGTGTTTTGACCCGCCCAATCTGTCAAGGGCATGGCTAATCCTCGGCGATACCACGATAGCTATTGGTTTTCGGATCCGATTCACGGAGCCGTTAGATTGGTTCTGGTGTGGAGTGAAATGAGTTCTTAAACGAGCTTCACATGCCACGCGGCTCTTTCTTGGAGTGCCCAAGTCGTCGGGGAGTTCTATTGACTTCTCACCGCCATCTGCGATGCCCAGTGACGTTGATGCTTGGGGAGATTCCTTGTTTTGGTGATATCTTAATACTCTATGAAAAGATTGACCACGACTAGACTCCCAAATGAAGCCAATGAGGTGACAGCCGGGTGTGCCTTGAGCACTTGAGCTTGTTTGTGGGAGTCGTCCCTGCGCCGTTCCAGATCCAGCTCCGCCTAAACAGTGAGGAGAAAGTTTGAGTGCAGTAGCTGTCAATCGGATAGCACTCCATGGATAAATCACCATGAGAGATTTTGGGATGCCGACTTGGTGTGTGGTGTCGAAACATAGGTAAAGCATCGAGTGCAACGCAAGAGAAAGGTCGACAAGAAGCGACGCGAGACAAGCTCTATAGCAAGGTGAAGTTTGGTAGTCATTTCGATCAAGTGCATTCCAGGCAATGAAAAACTGCCGCTGAAGCTCCGATCTCAGTGAGGGCCGTGGTGTCCTGGTTTTGCTCTTCTGTCGCTGGCGTTTCGGCTTCGCTGTCGCTATCGGATGCACCGAACCTCTTGTTGGGAACCCCATCTATTTTGGGATTACTGCCGATGGGCCGCTTCTTCCTGAGTAAAATGGTGCTGCAAAGGGGAAACAACAGCGCGGCGAGGAGCAACATCCGGGGGAACTGCCCGAAGCTCGAGTAGCTCTCCTGTTGGGAGATTTCTCGGGCCTCGTACATCGTTCGATTAACACAGACTCTCCAAGAGCTCCACAAGAGGGTTAAAACAAAGCAAGTAGATCTAAATCGATTCCGCGGTAAGCTTTGTTCAAGGAGATAGTGTAAAGGGAGGTATTGGCTATTTCAGAGCACCCTATCTCAAGCAATCTAGAGTTTAAGAGATCGAGAATGGTGTGCAGTAGCAGAAATACCTCGGTCAATGGTTGTAAGCAAAAGAAATACCAGAAAGGCATTGAGCATGCACAACTTATAGTCCATATCTATCTTAATGTAACGGTTAGCGTGGAGCGAAGCCAGGTGCTAGGGCCTCGACGTTGGGCGGATTTGAACCACTTGGAAAGCGAGAGGGCAGCGAGATGCGTCGCTGTCGTCAGCCAGGCAACTTACACGAGGATTCGCCAGTGTGATACGCCCAGATTTACTCCTGGACATCGCTCATCGAAAGTTAACACTGGAGCGAACATTTTGCGTTGTCAGTTTATAGAAAAATTACAGCAAATCCGCTGTCATGAGGATATACTAATCTAGATGAAGGTAGGGTTGACTTGGAGATAGTAAGTCCAAGGGTTTAAATGGAATTATTTGCGTCCGATGCGGCAGATCCGTCCAAAAGACATCTCATCGATGGGATTCGGCTTCCGCCAGTCCGGGGCCTGCCCGGCGTTGGCAGTAACCGCGACTAGAGGCAGCATTGGGACATTGTCAGGACATACCATGTCAATGTCATCCTTGCGGGTCTCGTGCTTGGTGGTACGATGATTTTCTTCATATAAAACGGGTAAGAAAGCTGATCAGTTGTCGATTTCCGCGTACGGCGGGCAATAAAAAAACAAAAAGGGTCAAGTACGCCTTGCATTAATACATGGCAAGCAGGGGTCGACACACCGAGCACGCCAAGGTGTTAGACAAGCATGTAACCTTTACATCAAGGCCTTTTACGATGCTTTAGACAAACGAACAACATGACCCAAACCTCTCAAAACGCGTGCGTATGGCATATGGTGTGGAAGAGAGAATAATGGGATAGGCGGTGGCGTTTTAGCCCGTGGACAACAACTGTTATTAAAATTTGCGTGATATGGCACCTCTCCATTCCAAACTGCATTTAGCAATCCTGTCTACCAACCCACACGGCGATGTGTGAATCGTGGTAACGTCTGCCGTTGACGAAATCGACGTCCGCAATCTGATATCTGCAGTCATCGGAGACGATTTTCGCAGCATGACCGATCTAGTGTCGCCGGTTAGTTATAATAAAGCAGTTGACCTCGGGAAAGATATGTTCATGACTTACCCAGGGGTAGCCAGTAGGGGACGTCCAGCGGTCGCCTCGCTAAAGGAAGTGTTTATTTGGTAGATTAGTAACTTGAGTATTGCCTTATATTTGCCGTACCCAGTTAAACCAAAGATAGAAACTCACGTAGCTGCACCATCCGATGGCCGCACTCCACGAGCAACTAACCCGCGAGCACTGGCCGGGGCCGATCGTCGCTGTACCGCCAACGCCCCAGAGATACGTAACGCCTTCCATGACGCTCGTATAGCCGGCAGAGCCGGTAGGCCCGTTTCCACATTCGGTGTGGTCTCGAGGGGCGAGATTTTTGTGAATTGCAATCTCTTCTTCGAGCCGTGCTAAACGAGCTGCAATCTGCTCTGCATTGTCGGCCTCATAACTGGGGTTCAGTTCCAGAAGCTGAGCATAAACAGACTCGATGGTTCCGTTGAGGTTTATCTCCTCTCCCGGCCGGATTTCAACGTTCCATTGAGTCTCGACCATGTCAAACCCCTCGGGGAGGATAGAAAGATCCTATTTATCAGTGACAATTATCAACTATTAAAACAGCTTCGATATATGAAGTACTTTTCCGGGTTGGCAGGGTTTTCAACTTACCGTAAGGTGCCCTGAGGGTTGAGCAGAGTTTGGGCTGACTGTGGTTCCCTGAACGCTAGTAACGACCAGACAGAACAGGGCCAAATTAATTTTGGAGGGAGCCATGGCAGTTGAGATTGTATTAATATACAAACACGCCTCAATCGGTGGTCCGGCGTTAAAGGGTGTGCTGTGATACCTGTCTTTTCTTGAAGGACTTGTTAGGATACTACCATCGTACTTATACCTGTATCAGACCTGATATTACGAGGTAGCCTGTTGTCAGTCGAATATATATTATTGGTGGAAACATGGACTACAAAATGGCATCCTTTGCCAATACTCTGACCACAGCCTTACCATGGGTGAGCTGAGATTATATCGAAAAACCAAGCCTATCTTATGTGTGACGAACACACAACGTTGCATGCGTTTACAATTGTCACCGGATCCATTTTGGTCACCCATTATTCCACTCTTTTCCCCCAGAGGCGGCGTATTTACGTGGGCGCGCAGTTCGGGGCGGCTGCCTTCCCGCAGCCTTCCCGCGTTGCGAAGGGCATCAGAATATCCTCTTTGCGCCATTCGTTTGTGCGCGCGTTTTGCATACATTCTATAATTCTACCAACTTCAATGAATTTTTATTGGCTTAAAAGAACGTAGTACCTTTACAGTTGCCGGCGGTGAGTCCTGCTCTTGGAGGTATTGGATTTGGATGGTCTTGTTGCAAGCTGCAAGATTTATGCCAAGACACGATCAAGACCAACAGCCGTTCCCCGGATACTTACTATATACAGTAATTTTATGCGAAAACGCAGCCCCTGTTCTCAATAGTGGTCTTGGCTCCAAGCATTTCCCTGATGGCGTGCCCCTCCACTCGCTGGCTGTGTAGAAGGATGCTGTGCTTGGAGACCGTTGCCGCGGCTGCGCTCAGCTGCAATCGTATGGAGCTGCGGGGTCGTCACGCCAGCTCTCGTCCTCCTAGACGGATGTGCTGGAGAACATCGGCGGCCTGGCAGGGTGGCTGCGAGCGTACGAGTCGTGCCGCTTCTGCATTTACACGCTGCACTCACCCCGGCGCAGGGCTGTGAGGGGATAGGTACTTTAGGCGGTCTTCGAGGGGGGCGTAGGCTAGGTTCGGAGTGTTGCCGCACGCCTTGGCTGCGTGGAACGTGATGAACTGATGATATTGGCACATTTCGTCTTTGGTTTCTAAGGATGAAACTGGCTGATGAAAGGCTGTTGTTTGCGCTGTTGCTCGTGTAGATATGCCGTGACCGTAAGACGAGGGTCCTTGGACCTCTTGGACGTCCCTCTGCTTGTGACCTTTGGGTGTTGATGACACCGCCCCTTTCTCGATATAAACCACGTCTAGACGCAGACTAGACAGGCAAGAGTAGCAACTTTCAAACTTTCAGTGCAGGAGCAACTTATAGATATCGTGTTCAACCCCAGAAAGATGAAGACCAGGAAGGAAAAAGAACAAATGTGTATATATGAAAAAGCAATGCTACACTATTCCCAAAAATCTAGAACGCCAGATGCACATGCAAACTCTATGGAAAGGTGTATATATGGGTGATATGATAGGAAAAGAAAGCACTTCATTCACCAGCCAAACTTCTCGACGGCGACTCTCACACTAGCCCCACGCCCAATCGCACCGGCGCACGCGTTCCTTACCTCGCGATTCATCCCATCCGGTCCGGACACCACCACGCCAGCAACGCCGCCGACCTCGGCCTCGACCCACTCCCTCACGATCCCCGCCGTGTCCGGCCGGCCGGCCTCCTCGGTCGGCCGCGGCACCACGAGGTCCAAGCCGGCGTCGACCAGCTCGGCCAGCCTCTCGGCGGGGATCCAGTCCCCGTGCGTCCGGGACCTCGTGACCCACAGCAGGCGCACGCGCTGGACGGCGGGCGTCGACGAGAGGAGCAGCGCGGCGGCGAGGGGGTACACGACGGCGATGCCGGAGCCGCCGGCCACCAGGATGGCCGTGTCGCAGGCGCGCAGCATGTCGAGGGCGTGGGTGGAGCCGTAGGGGCCGTCGAGGCGGACCGATAGGCGGATGGGAGATCGAGGCGCCGGCGAGGGCGATCCCTGGCGCTCTTGGACGTGGTGCATCAGGTCCCTGGTGAAGCCGGCATGTGTGCGGATGAGGAGGTTCAGCCAGGCGTGCTGGCCTGGCTGATGGCCTGGCGCGGCGGATGCGATGGTGAAGGGGTGCGCTTGCAGTGCGTGGGAGCGGCCGAGGGTGGGGATCGTGAGGAAGACGTGGTCGGTTGGCAGCCAGCCTGCGGTGATGTCCTTGGGACGAAGTGAGGCAAGGAAGCCGGACGGTGAGGTCGGACGAGGTATTGTCCAATCCGCGGAGAGCATCATGGTGCTGCCGTCCTCTAATATATAAACATCGGCCTCGACAGTGGTGGACCTAAGGCGGAACCTCCAGACCAACCGATCAATGACAAAGATGGCAGCGGCAACAAGCACGTAGGGCTTTGCCGTGGGGAAGTGCAGGTACAGGAAGACAAGTCCGGCTAGCTGCAGGAAAATGTGACTCGCCAGGAAGAGCTCGTAGCATTGCTGCCTCACGGAGCCCAGCGAGGTCAGATAGAGTAGTTGGTAGGGGATGAAGGCACCAAAGCCAAAGAGAATCAAGGGAGCTGTAAAGTACTGCCACGGCGTGACCGGGTTCAACCAGTCAGGAGCCAGGACGAACTGAAAGAGCAGCATACCGACCGTGTGCAGCAGGGCCTCGAAGCACATGAGCTCGCCGACACGGCGGTGGAATATGTTTAGGGCCTCGTACGAGCGGCCGGTTAGGAAGCGCAAGGGTTGGTTCTTGGCCGACAGGAGGTAAAGCAGCGGCAGGTTGACAATGAAGACGAAACCGGCGCGGTCTGCAGGGACGAAGAAGTAGGGGGCCGAGAAAGGGCTGCGATAGAGTTGAAAGAATACGTTCAGGCCGAGCCAGGCGACGACAAAAACCGAGACTGCGTTGGCAGGGAGGGAGCGGTTCACGATGGGGATCGGGGCGGGCTGGTAGGCCAGCCATGCTCGCAGGCGGGCCAAGGAACTCTGGCTGCAAGAGTGCTTCGGTTTCCTAATCTCCAGGGGAAGTAGAGGTAGGCGCTCGACATCGACATTGTCGTAATCATCCTTGGAGAAGACGGGGGGAGTAGACAGCCCCTGGATGGTGCTGCTTCCCGAGGAAGCGGTGTCCTGGTTATCGTTGTTGACGGGGCTTGAGGAGCGCGTTGTCGACCCGGGGGTTGTCGACAGGGCTGTTTTGGCTTGTTGAGCAACTCGGCTTCTCCACGTCCTCCGATCACGAGTCTGCCGGCGCCAGTGGGACACGGTAAAGACCAAGAGCAGGGCCAGGATGGCGATGTTGTAGCATGCCGTGATGACGCGACCCTGTAGCAGCTTTTTGATGAGATCCAGGACATAGGCGATGTTTTCGGGATCTTCCAGAGGCGAGGAAGACGAGTGCAGGTTGGTGTATTGTGCAACGGATGCAGCATCTGGGCCTGGGCCTGAGCCTGAGACGGTGCTGCTTCTCGTGGCGTCTGTTTGACCTGCATTCAGAGCCAGGCCTAGCGCCAGACGCGGCCAGTCGGCGGGCTCAGCCATTATCGGGAACCTGCAGCGGGAGCTGATGTGTGCGACATGGGAGATTGAAGTCGCGAGGCAGGGTAAAAAAGGACGATGGAAAATGAATGAACAAAGGAATGCTCGCGCAAGTTGAGTTGAAGTGATTGAATACAAATTGATGTATTAAAAAGATCTGATTAGATGGATGCGACGTACGATGGATGCGACGTACGATGGATGCGACGTACGACTCTGCCCCCAACACACAAACACCCCACGCGACCCCCGCTATCGGAAGTACCGGCAGGGATGAAGGGGCGCTGAATTCCGCCCCGTGACTGCCTATAGAGTCACTGCCAGCCAACCGGCTGACCCTCGATTTGATCTTTGACCCATCATGGGCCTGGTGGCTGCAGTCAATTAATTCTCTCTAATCTGCTCAAAACAAAGACAACAACACCATCAGACAGGCGGGATCGATCAAGGACAGCCTTGGTAGCTTCAAGCATCAATGCCTGCCCATTCAAACATGTTTCTGTGTCACCAGGGCCCACAGGCAACCAACGGCCACTTTCTTAACTCGTCACCACCCAACAAACCCACACACACACACACTCTCTCTCTATATGCCTGGACGCCAACGCACGCCAACGCCGGCTTCGACAGCAGGCGATCCGGGTGGATATCTGCACCCATCGCATGTCCGCATGCGTTTACTGCTGCGGGTTGACGGCTAACCTATATCTTGCCCGTCATGCAGACCTTCTTGTCTCAGGTATCTTGGCCAGGTAGGTACCTTGCGTCTATCGTAGACATATCCACGACACATGACGGCCACAACCATCCACGACTCGCCAATGTCAGCTATCACTCGCACCGAGGGTTGTTGCCCTATATGCGAATCGCGGTAGTCCAATATTGCCGATGCCCTCCGGTCTTTCATCATATGCCCGGTCTTTAGCTTCTGCCCAGCCTCCACCCTGCCACCCCCCATGCACCCCATGGCGCTGCCGTCTTTACCAAATCCCGCTGCCGTCTTTACCAAATCCCGCTGCCAAGGCAGTTTCTGGGTAACGTCGAGTTTAGAGTTGAGTGACACAAGCTTTTCGATAAAAGCCGGCCTTCTCTCTCTTGGATCTTCTCCCCCCGCCCCGGACTTGCCTCCACTACTCAGGCATCTTGAGGCATTCTAGTACGGCATGGCACTGGAGAAGCAAAGGCTCTCGGGCTGGGGCCACTGTTGCCTTGCTCACTTCTTCACACGTCCCGTTTACGGCATGCATGAGGTTTTACCTGGTCGCCATATTCACCCTGTTCTTGTTCTCCGTGCCCTCATACCTCGCCGGTGGCGTCTTGGTCGCCGAACGACAACCCCCCTAAGCCGGGCTATACTCGGCCGGACTTTTAACCTCTTTTATCCCACCTTCCTCTGGATACATTGTCCCCTGCTCGAATGCATCTATATGATAGAGGGATCCGTCGAGACGACATTTGATTGAGATATCCATATTGGCCTGCGTCTGCAGTGTCACAATCTGACCCAGCCCCTTGCGGCAACCATCATAGACCGCCCATGTCGCCGCCTTGACATACTACAGCCCGGACCAGTTACCAGCTTACAGGACACAAATACGAGCTGGTGACGGCATGGGACATGGCATCTACGTTTGAAAGCAGGTACCCAGCGGCTCGCATCTTGCTTTGCCGGCGTCCTCTTCTGCTCACGTACATCTTGTGTGCCCTGTGGCACGACGTGGGTTGCGCAAGCCAGATGAGCCACATGATGCGCCGCCGAAATTCTTTCTTCTTTTTCAGCCCAGTCACATTTGCCTTTGCGGGGTCATTCCCCGAACAAACCATGAGGCAGGCCGATAATAGAAACGTGGTCGGTGGTACGGCGTCTGTGGCTGGCCATCGAATAATGTAGGTACTACCCACGAGGAGAGAAAAAGAAAGAAAAAAAGGAACGAGCATATCCGAACGTCCTGGTTAGTTCTTGACCGCCTCTTTTCACCTCGGTTTGTTGGTGAAGGGATGCGGTAGGACGACCAAAGGAGGGTTTTCTTTCATGTCGTGTCGCCAGCAGGGTGAATCATCTAGCGCTTACAATGGAGATCGATCTTGGTGTTTTACGCCAGGGGGTTTTTTTTGGTCAATGTGTGGCGGAGAGTGGTAAAGGCAAGAAGTGGCGGCTCGTTCTTGTCAACGGCCTGGTCAGCGTCAGATTATGAGCCGAGAGGCCGAGCTAACAATCATATCGGGCTGGGCGAGAGACATGCCCCTTCAGGGGAGAAGAAAATGGCATGTCCGAGCCCCCCCATACAACGCAATGCAGCATGGGAACCGAGCCAACGCTCTTATCTTTAACCGGGCTGCAAGACACCAAGCTTGTGGGGTGGTTATCGAGACGAGCTCCACTGGCGTGATAATTGATCCTGCCAGTGGCTGTTGATGATTCAGCGCGACGGCGAGCTTCTGCCGGTATAGTGCTTGCTGTACATATACGTGTACTTAGTCTGGCCAGAATATGCAGATGCAGATGCAGACAGACAGTCGTATGCCAGCAACCTACAATATCAGCGGGGATCCCAGTCACGGACACCGACCTGACGACGTGCTCAGCGGGATTCTGCAGTGCTCCTGAACCCGCAAGTATATTGGTCATGTCTTGGGTGACAGACAGTCCATTCATCATCTCCTTTGTTCTCCCTCCCCCTTCTTCTTATCCTTGCAAATAACACCGGCCAAGGGTCTGAGTTTTTAGGTTGCGTGCATGTGGGGAAACCGACGGTTCCCTTCTCTTCAGACTCGCATCTTCATTTCCCCCAAGGCCCCAAAAGAGCGCAACCTGCGCTCCAAACAGAACTCGCCATGCCTTATCTCTGAGAGCCTTGCCTCTTTTGGCACCATTGCCGGTCAGATTTTTGCTGCGGGGTCTGGGTCTGGTATGGCCTGGAAGAGATGAACTTCTTGGCATTCGGGGAAAAGTCATCAATGAAACCCGGTTTTTTTTTCTACACTGTTGTTGTATTTTTTTCTCTTTCGTCCCCGGTTGTTTTCTTACGGTGCGTTCAGGGACCTATAGAGGGGCCTTGTCCTCGTACTTTGCCTCCAGCATCCGCCCGCCCGATCGACCATCCATATCTACCTCTTGACAGAGTCTTGGTGGTGGTCATCTTTTTTTCATATATACCCCGTTGTATAAGTCGCCCACCGGTTTCTTGCCTTTTTGTTATTTTGGCTACTGGTGTCACTTTCTTCGCCCTGCCTCGGCTCGAATTGCTTCTGGCATCGCGGGCACACATTTTGTCGGAGCTTCCCTTTTGGTCATCGCAAACTCACTTTAGCATCGGCATCAACTCACACAAGAAGAGAGAGACAAAATCTCATCGTCAGCTCCCAACTCAACCACCATGGGCTGGGCGCAAAAGACGAACCAGGCCATCGCCACTTCGGCCGTGGGCCGTTGGTTCAAGCTCGATGGTTCCGGCCACCGCAAGGAGCGCAAGGGCTCTTACTTTTTCACCGAGATCCGCGCCGGGCTCGCGACCTTTTTCGCCATGTCGTAAGCCGCCCCGATACCTCCTTGGCTTGTGCTTGGATCCTCCCGGCGCATCCATCTTGCACCGAAAGCTGACGTTCCCC
>JARHUK010000762.1:0-27118 GCA_031001725.1 Pseudopyricularia javanii
CCCCAAACCCCAACTAACGAAACCAAGCAGCCAACCTAGCGAATGTGGTATCTTTTTATATATGTAAACATGAAGGGGTTGTCAGACAAGAAAACATGCTGGCAACCCCCAGCCGTCCCATTTGCCGTTCCCAAAGGTCATAAAAGTAGGGCAGACAAAGAAACAGGAGCCTTCAAACCATGCCTGTGAAGGATGATAGAATGCAGTAGAGTAAAAAAATGTGTAACGGTGAGATACCCACACGTAGTAATAAAAACTAAGTGACAAGAACTTGAAAGTAGTCGCCAAACGGCCATAACCAACGAATCGAGTCAAAAGATATATATCAGAAGAAATGTAAGATGGAGGCGGCTTCACACCAGCACCCACTCGCTCCCTCGCTTGACAAATTTATCCAACAGTATCGTCAGGTCTGTCAGCACGAAGCGGCAGATGTAAAAGGCAAAGAACTCGGCCGCGTGACGCGTGCACAGCTCCAGCCCGACCTGCGTCTTGTCGGCGTGTCGCAGACCCGGGTCTTCGACTTGGCGCGCGATTTGGTCTGTAGGTCGATCCTGGTTAGTACGGAGAAACAAGTTTAGAGACCAGTAAAACTTACCAATAGCCTGGGCAGCATCAAAGAGCTTCGCCAGGCTGGCCATGTAGCTCGCGTTCGGACCCGAGAACTGCACCGCACTGAGGTCGCGCTTGCTCGGACGGCTGGTCGGGTGGCTCGTCATGGGTAGGCTGGCAACCCCCGAGGTCCCTACGCTGCCAATGGCCGAATCCATCATCATCGTCGCCGGGCTTTCCTTCCTAAACCCGCCGGACCCTCCGTTGAGCCCCGGGGTGGACGTTTTGGACCTTAGTCGGCGCCACGAGAAACTCGACTTGCTGCTGACACTCGTCGACCGGGGCACAGGGCCGGTCGAGTCAGAGTCGAGACCGCCCATGGCGGAGCCATTAGCACCGTCACGGAACAGCACAGCCATGGACTGGACGCCGACCTCGCTGCTCCCTAGGCGGCGCGTCAGGTTGGCCTGTACCTGCTCAAAGATGGACTCGAGGCTCTGCATCTCCTCGAGCATTGCGTCCGCGTCGCACGTGTCGACCCGCCCCAGCTTCTGAAGCGCCGCCGTCAGCAGGTCACAGTTGCTAATCTTGTCCTCGACGTTCTTGAGCTTGACGCCCTTGACCTTCCATACGTCGCGTGGTACGAAGAGCTTGTTGGAGAGGTAGCCACCCCTTGGGTGCGCCAGCGTTTGAAACAGGCAACGCATCAGCCAGAAAGGTCGCAGCATAGTCCCCGTCGGGCAGGGCTCTAGCGGTACCGGGGCGTCAGGTAGCCCTTCGGCCACAGCAGACGTGGGGGAGCCGACGGGGCTTAGGTGGCCGTCCTGTACAGCTCCGTCAAAGAGGTACAAGCCGCCTGTGCCCCCGCTTGTGATTCTGTCCTTGAAAGCAGCAGCAATGGGCGTTGGCAAGTTGGGCACAGCAGGTAGCCTTGCAGTGGCAAACTGGCTGCTTGTCGGCGTCCCAGGGCTCACATCCGGGAGCTCATCCGCTCCCGCGACCGACAAGTTCCGACCCCGCTGGTTCATGCTCTTGAGACTGCTCGAGGAAAAGTTCTTCTTGAGCGTGGGTTGCTTCGGCACATCGCCCTCCTGTGAAGTCGGCATCGGCGGCGTCGGCGAGGGGGCCTGCTTGTTTCTGGCCCCCGCTGTGAGTGCCTGTCGTTGCTGCGCAATGTAGCCCGCAGTCTTGGGCAGTGGCGGCTGTGTTATTTGCGTTGCAGGCGGCGTCTCGGCAATGTACATTGTGCCGGCTGTGCTGGGGCCCGTGGCCAATGACAGTTTCCTCGTCTCTATCTTGAGCTGCTTGTGGTTCTGGCCGGAGAGGCGACGGCTGCGAACGCCATCGTTGGGCCGGGTCTCTCCCACGCGGCCCCCGGACGATCCCGGCCTCTGTAGGGGAAGCTGAGGCAGCGCCTGCGTCGGTGGTGGCAGCGGTGCTTGTTGTGACATCTTTGGCCTGTCCCCATTCAATGTGACGGTAGCGTCGCTGGCTCCGTTCGGAGTCGTCGATGCAGTGGAAGGATTCGCTCCAGTCGAAGAGTGCCACGCCCGGCTAGTCGCATCGCTCGAGTCCGATACCCGCGGCGCGTTTGGCCTCGTCTGGCCCCCGGGCCCGAACGAGAAGTCCTCCACAACATACCCGTTCGTCATCTCCTCGAGAATCCGTTCCTCCTCCTCTTCCGAGTCGTTGGCGTCGAGAAAGTTCTCCGGGTCGGCATCGTCCTCCATTTGCAGCTGCTCCCGTAGCCTCTTCTCCCTGTCGCTGGCCATCTGCAGCGCTTCCCGCTCCGATTCTCGCACGCGCTCCTTGGCGACTTCTACTCGTCGTAGCGCCCGGGCTACCACATCGTCTTGGTCATCTACCGACTTCCTGTCATCCACCACATCGTAGCCATCATCGTATGCGGCCTCAATAGCGTCGTCGAGGGCTGCGTCGAATTCAGCCTCGGTCGCACCGCTGGGATTCCGTATATGTCTCCTTCGCACGCCCATGGAAGATGACCTGGAGTGGTTCGATGACGGGGCGTTGGAACCACCCGACTCGTCGATGGGGTCCAGCCATGACACCGACTCGTGACTATTCGCCCTGGTGTGTCCTCTCGTGTAGGTGCCGTCATCCGCCGGGGGAGCTAGGCGAGTAGCTGCCATGGAGAAGTCGGCTCTGAACGGTGCGTCGGCAGCGGCTGCTCCTGGCGGTCTCAAGGGTGATGCCGGGCGGCGGGGAGACAGCGGCGGCGGCATGAGACCTGCGTCGCTTGCGTTCGACAGCTTCCTTTGTAGCGGCTGATAATTCTGTTGCGGGGGATACTGATTGCTTGGGCCCGACAAAGAACCAATCCTGGGGTTCGCCGACATGCTGCCGCTGGCTGATCTGGAGGCACTAGGGTCCCGTCGTTGCGAGGATGGCCTTGGATAGGCCGACGATGCTGTGGACATCATGGTGGACTCGTCGTCTGTGTCTCCAACGCCAAAGAGACCATCGTTCTGGCTCCGGCTTGGCCGTTGGGGTGGCGTCGACTTGTCCCTTGGTAAGATGTCGTCCAGCTCTTCTATTCGTGTCGTATACGTTTTACTCTAAGTGCAAAAAGCAACTTGTCAGTACCACAGTTCAACATGTCCGGGAGGGGCCCACGTCTTGGCAGATATCGGCGAATAAGGAGAGGGGAGGGGGGGAGGCATACTATAGCCTCCAGCTTCTTCCTATCCTCTTCGCCGTTCGTCCTCAAAAGGACCTGATGTAGTAGATCGCAAGCCTCTGCGTATGCGGCTCTGGCACCTGAAAAATTCCTAGAGTTGTCGAGTTGGACAGCAGCATTGGCCTTTTCCAATGCCTGCGAGAGCATGGCCTTTTGCGATGGTTGCCTGCTCGATCTGTCCTTGCTGCTACGAGACGCCGAGGTGTCGTTGCTCCCAGTTGCGTGCGAACGACTCCTCGTGTGGCCCTTTTTCGGCGGCGTCTGCTGCTGCGGCGGCACGCTTCCGCCGTTCCTTTCAGCGTACATCATGGCAGCGGAGCTCGCTCTCCTCCCACTCGACACCCAACTGTCTCTGTCGCTGCTCCCAGTGGTGGACGAGATGCGCGAACCGAAAGGATCATAAGGGTTGACCAGCAGGCTTTCGCGCCTGGGTGGATGAATGTCGAATGCGGACACGCGCGGTGTGACGACGTCTGGGTCGAGCGGCGACAGCGAGACGATGGGCGGGAGGCTGGTGAGCGGTGGGACCGGAACCAGGGAGATGCGGCGGCTTGGTTCGGGGGAGACGTCGGATGGCCTCTGCTTCTGAAGCTTCCTGGGGGGAGATTCGGTAGACCCCCGTGCAGCCGATGCGAGGGACCGATACTGGGCGTTGATCTGCGCGTTGAGTGCGACGCTATCTATACTCTGTCGACGGTTGGATGCGGAGGACGAGAGCGACCAGCGGTTCAGGAGTCGATTGCCGTCATCGATGCCGGCGGCGGAGCTGGAGCGAACCGGGTACTGGTGGATCGGGTTCGGGGTTGTGGGAGACAGGGACGGCGAGTATGTCGGCCTCGGCTCGGCGTCGGTTTCGTCGCCGTAACGATAGCTCGTGTCGAGGCCGAGGGTCGGGGTCTTCTGGGAATCGGGCTCGAGGGAGGAGCCGGTGAAGAATAATTCGTCGTGATACTGCTGCTGTTGTCCCTGCCACTGGGGCTGGAGTTGCGGGTGTTGATGGTAGTAGGGCGGCCTAGTCGTGTTTGGCTGTGGGGGCGACGAGTCGCTGCTCGCGAGAAAGGACTGGCGATTCGGAGCGGCAGAGTGTGGAGGGAGCAGGGAAGAGGTTCGTGGATGGTGGGAAGCAGCGGCGGCGGCAGTAGGGCGTTGTTGAAAGTTGGAGTTTGCCGTTGTGGTCAAGGTGGTGGCGGGCTGACTTGCAGGGGCATTGGCTTTGGCACTGACTCCGTTGGGTACGCGAATCGTAGTGTCGGACGACCCAGGGATGAAGTCTGCAGGTGTGTCTGGAGCATCAGGGCCGGGGCGTGCACCACCCACCCTAGAGCTAAACTTGGAGCTGGCAGTAGCCGGCGGCGGCCTGGACGGTGGAGGCGGCGTGGACGTGTTGGGCGGGCGTGGGGGACGAGCAGACGGTGGAGGGAGTGACGGTGGTGGTGCTGATGGCGGTGGTGCTGGTGGCGGTCCTGCTGCTGATGCCGCTGCTGCTGCTGCTGCCGCTGCTGCTGTTGCGAACACAGTCTGGGTCTGGGCTGGAGCGGGCGAGGGCATAATTCCTCATTATTCATTCCAGGAGACACCCTTCAGTATGCAGGCTTGGCTGGTTCCAGCCTAGTCGGGAGCCCCAGAGACTCAAAAAAAGGACAAAAGCTTCAGATCAAAAAATAGGTATTCGCTAAGTGGCCCAGTAATCAGCCGGCGGCTCAGGGCTCGGAATGCGGCCGGCTTCAATTGGATGGAATGGAGAGCCGGTGATTTTGGTGGTGCTCGACCGCTGTTCAATTAGGTTTAGGATGGACTCGAAAGAGAAACCGAGCCGACCGCGGGGACCTTGGACGGGGGGTGGGTCAGGGCATAGTGCAGCGCTATTGTTGTCGTCGTCGTCTCTTCGTGATGGGATGAATTTGGTTGTTTGTGGTAGGAGATTGGGCATATTCTGGTGGTTTATTTTTTTTCCCCCTCGGTTTGCCAGATCGATTCGATTTGCACCAGCCACACCCCCTGGCAACGCGTCCTCCCTTTGTCGTAGATGGCTGGTTGGTGTCGACTGCACTTGCCTCCATATTGCTACATACAGATAGATACAGCGGGTTCGGGTACGGGTGCGGGTGCGGGTGCGTCTTCTCAGCCACCGGAAATGTGGAGGTGCCTTCCTTCTTTTGTCGCAGGCTACAGTGATTGATTGCGTTGCGTTGCGTTGTGTTGCGTTGCTAATTATCGTCAACTTCAATCACTTCCATCGCCGTCATCTTTCCTCGCCAGCATCGATTTTTTTTCCCCCAGTCTACAACTCGTCGGATGAGACTGAAACCCCAGCAAAAAAGCAAAGCTACTCCTTTGCTGGTTCTAGACTACCCAGGCAAAGCAGCCAGCAGGCACTCCAACAACAGATGGACCCCCCACCCCTACCTCTCCGGCATTTGCGACAACGTGCACGAATATCGCCCGCCTTTGGTCCTGAGTCGCCGAGAGGAGCCTCACGCCACGCCAGGCACAGACAGGTCCTCTGTCACGTCGCAGCCTGCGCGATTCGCCTGCGTTGTGCAGCGTCACCGTTACCGCTACCGTTACCGTCACCCTCGCCCGCGCCCTTGGTCTTGGTTCCGCACCGGGTGCCGGGCATCACTTTTACAATGCGGTACTGATGGGGAGGGAGTATTAATGCAGTAGTATATTGGCCCTGTTGTACAAAGCATTGGTTAACCCATCTGCCGATACAGCCGCTCGATCCATCCGTTCAATCAGCAGCTGTCTGGCCCATTTATCGGACGAAGGCAGCAAGCCTCTGCATGATGCCCACGGGCCCCTTGACGAGTTCAAGCTGCGTATGTTAATTACCACCAATACAAGGTGCCGTAAGTGCCTCCACTGTGGTCATGTCTAAAATAATGGACTGCATGAAAGGGGACCCTTTTGACGGCAGATCGGGTGGCTGGCCTGGCCATTGGCTGCTGATCAAGGCAGAGAGCCACCCTCATCCCACATCACATCAGACCGCCAATTAGTCGCCGCTCGACGAAAGCGGTCATGTTATCGTCGACGACATGAACATTTCGCCGGGATGACCGGACCCCGTACGGAGAAGGCCTCGTCACGCCGAGTTTGTCGCCTTGTGTCAATTGCTCGGACGCAACCCCAAACCTGACGGCGGCACCAAGTCCACACCCACTCGCTCGTGTCTCTCAAAAAAGGCCCTAGAGTCCAAGCGCCAGCTACGTAATACATGCCAAGCCCTTGTTTTTGGCCCGAAACCTTGTGCGCCAAACACCCATCAAGATCAATGCCATGTGAACGAAACAAACGACTCGGAAGTATTTATGGCCATCGGTTTTTTTTAAACGGTCGGCGCGACAGGCCGGGCGGGATATCCTGGGTATGGATAACCCGATATGTCCTCGATGAAAAGGCCAAACGCGGGGTGTTTCAGTAGAAGGTATGGTAGGTATTTACGATTGCGGCAAGAAGTCTTCCAGCAGGCAACGTACATATTTACATGTCAGCATGAGTGACATGGTGTCAGAATGCCATGAGGACGATGCACCTACTCTGGCTAGCAGACAAGCCCAGTACTCAGCCCTGGTCTACGCACACGCACTATTAGTTCCTACTAACAAACTATTCGCCGAGTAGACTCGTAGATCTGATTTATCATTTAAGTCTAGGCCGAGGCTACTTCCGGGTAGCACATACCGGCAATTAGGCGGTTGAAGCCAGCAGCCCCACCTCACCTCCAGGCAATATGCTTGTCCACAAGAGGTAGTACTGCCCTCTCTCGGGCTTGATTCCTACAATGTAGCGACAACAACCTCTTCAAATCGTCAGCCTCGTCCATCAGTCACTCACCCTTCTTGCCCCGACTCTAGACCGCCCCGGGCCTCATCGGCTCCTTGATGGTCCCCTCGAGACCGCTGCGTGTCCCGTGCGCGTACTCGAACCACGGCTCGTATATCCGCTCGGTCCTCTTGACCACCTCGTTCTGCGCCACCGGCTTGTCGTGGAAGTAGAGGCTGTCGTACGCCGTCTCCACGTTCTGGCCCGTCTTCTCGTTGGCCTCGTCGTCGATGAAGAGGAAGTATGCCCGCATCATGCAGTCGCGCTTGGTGAGGCTGGAGCCGGGCGGGTTACCCCAACGTTAGCATGGTATTTGTTCCTCCGTCTCGGAGCCTGACGCAAAAAAAGAAAAAAAAATCTTACTGCTCGTCCAGGTACGCCTCCTTGAACCCCGGCAGGATCGCCGTGTCGTAGCCGTTGGGCAGTATACAGTTGATGGTGATGTCGTCGTGGTGCTTCAGCAGCGGCGCCATGGTGCGCACCCATTGCGTCACCCCGGCCTTGGCCGACGAGTACTCTGGGTACGTCGGCAGCGGGAACACGGCCGCGATGCTGCCCGTAACGATGATCTTGCCGCCCTTCCTGTGCGGGTTGTGGCGCATGTAGTGCTGCGCCAGCTCCGTGCTGTATATGACGCCCTTCAGGCACACGTCGGTGCAGGCCAGCGCCGGCCCGGGAGGCACGTCCTCGACCGACACGCCTTCCTTGCGCAGCAGGTTGTACCGGCTACTGATGTCCACGATGCCCGCGTTGGCCACCACCAGGTCCACGCGCCGCCACTTGGCCCACGTCTGCTTGAAAAGCTCGGCCTGGTCCGCGTACGACGCCACGTCGGCCTTGCAGTAGAAGGCAGTATCGAGCTTCTCGTCGAGGGACTTGGCTACTGCCTCGCCCTTTGACACATCGCGCCGGCCCGACAGGGTAATGTTCCAACCGAGGGCGTGGAGGTCGCGTGCGAGGTCGAGACCGATGCCACTCTGTGTGTAAAGTTCAGATCAGCAAAGGGGTTTCCAGTCTCGGCGTGCCTCTGCTGGGGAAATATTACTGACCGTGGAGCCTGTGATAATGGCCGTCTTGCGGTCGGATGGTGTACTGGGGGCAGACATGGTTGGCGGGTTGGGTGTGAGTGACGTGTTGTGTTGTGCCTGTGATTCTGCAATATCGGGGTATCAAGCGACGGAGAGAAATATGTCAGTCACAACGTCGGCGTGCAACTTGGGAGACATGCGGTTTCTGCCATGTGCGGGCACTGAGTAAGTATATCCAACCCCGCCACCATTGTTGGTCGAACCATTATATGCACATGAACCCCCTCAAATCTTGGCCCCTGTATTGACACTCGGGACCCTCATAGTCCCACAGCCTCGTCCAGCCTATGGATCTACCACTGCTTGCTAGATTCGGATCCCCCAGAATGGAAAGCCCACCAAACCAGGAATATCTCCGCCTCTCGGCAGACATAGGCGAGGTATGAGCCAGCTCGCGTAGAGGCATTGCTAATATAGATCGACATTTCTGTGACCTACTTGAACCGGGGCCGTTGCCAAGGCTGACGGCCCACACACACACACACACGCCCGCACAGTTCTTTAGCAGACCACTTGACAGGCCGTCTGCCGCCCGAAAAACACACAGACTCCCGCCCAAGGGCGCGGGATCAGGGTATTTCGGGCCGGCATATAAGTACTACGATGTGCTTGAAAGATCAATATCGTTGGGCAGCCGAATCACGACCTCTATGTTGTGTGAGGTTCAGCCTTCAGCCCACAGACCGGTGAGGCCAATCTGCCGGATCTTTTTAGAGTGTCGGGGGCGGAGGAAATATCGGCCACCCAAGACTGCCGATCCAACTCTATTGCAGATCGTTGCAATTGAGGGGAGAGCCTGGCTATAATCCCACGACAAGCTCGGCTTTCGCAGAGTCGCTGCAACTCCCGCATTGCACGAAGCAAGTATGGTGTCCGGGTAAGATTGGGGTATCTGAAAGCGGCACGATGGATTCATTACGTATGTATTATGGTGTTATTCGACCAACAATACTACTGGGTACGTAAACGACCCAAACATCGACGCAACTGGTACGGACACCCTGTCATCCCATTTCCCGCCAACCGGCTCGGCCGAGTAAGTGCCTTTCATTGCTGTGCCCCAGGATATATGTGGTGTGCACATAAGCGAGATAGGCTACTCTTTCAATCCTGGTCGGCATTTACTGGTAGGATTCCGCAAACAGGTTAATGGCCTCGAAGAAAGTTTTCCTTTCCAAAGGGTGGCCTTTTTTTGACTTTTCAACAAGTTCCCCCTCTCGTCTTCCGACATTTGATTTCTGTCACTAATAAACTGATGATTTCCTTGGCAAACTCAAAGCTCTGCCAGAGCAACATGGCGAACCATAGAGGAACCCAATGGCTCGCAAAGTCTACCCAGTAGGTGCTCGAGGGGTGACTTGAATGCCCAGGCCTGCGATGCATGGAAAGCGCCACGAATGAAAGCTAGCCAGCCATAGGGAAGGCAAAGCCGCAACTCTGTGTCTCCATCCATGTCGGTTGTCAGGTGCCAGCCGGGAGAAAGACCCCGGATGGGCGCTCCCTTCCCTGCCCCCCTCGGCCCGGGCCTGAGCCGCCGCGCGAGTGTGGGTGGCTTGGAAAAGGTGTCCTGCTGCGAGTTTATTTCGTAGCCTGTTTCTATCACGTATGCATGCACGGTACCCCGTACATGAGCGTACGGACCTCCTACCGGTTCTGGTCACGGCACAGCACAAGGGATGTGCCGCGGGCCTGCCTGGACCCAGGCTCCGACATATGACATGTCATGGGCGGCCAGGGAGTGCACAGTTGTGGCCTCTGTTCAAGGGGCTGGTTACCTTCCTGAAGGAGGGATCTGCTTCTTTAACCCCGTTGTCTGGACTTGCCAGGGCGCAAGGCTATTTTGGTCTTGTTGTCAAATTATAGTGTATCTGCAGCTTTATAGTGTCTACCCAAGGCCCGTTCTCTGTCTCTTGTTGAGGTCAACCCCGAACTCGTCTTGCTCTTATTCACACGGCATATCAGTTCTTGCACAACAAGCCATAACGAACGCCGAGAAGCCATGGCATCAACAAACAACACCGCCGCCGGCGAGGAGCCAGAGTACGAGTCCATCCGGATCGATAACGCGGACCAGATCGGGATGCTGGTGGTCTCGATCTTCTGCATCGTCGTGCCCACCATCACGGTCGCGATGCGCTTCATGGCCCGGGCCCGCGTGGCACGCGACACTCGCTTCAGCACGAGCGACTGGCTCCTCATACCATGCCTCGTGGCCCTGTACGGCCTCAGCATCGCCAACTTCCTCATGGTCTTCAAGGGCGGCTTCACGTACGACCAGGCCACGATCCCGGTGCGCTTCGGGCCCGACACCCTGGTCGCCTTCCTCAAGTGCATGGCCGCATGGCCCATCGTGTGGAACTGCGCCGTCTTCACCTCGAAGCTGTCGGTGCTGCTCATGTACAGCATGCTGATGCCGGTACGGCAGATGGTGATCGCGGTGCGGTGCGTGGCCGTCTTCCTGGCGGCGTACAACTTCTCGGGCGTCGTGGCGGGCTTTACCATCTGCCAGCCGTTTAGCAAGAACTGGGACGTGACCGGCAAGCTGCCGGGGCACTGTGGCGACGTCAGGCTGTTCTACCAGTGGCTGAGCGGGATCAACGTGTTTTGCGATGTGGTCATTTTCCTGCTGCCCATGCCCGTGCTGTACACGCTCAAGCTGGCGGCCAAGAAGAAGATCGTGTTGGCGGCGATGCTATGTGTTGGGTTTTTGACTGTGAGCCCTTACGGATGCCCCCTTAATAACCCGAGGATCATTCTCGATGCTAACACACACACCCCCCCAAAAACCAGGTCATCATCACCATCTACCGCCAGACCCTCCTCACAAACATGGACAACACAAACGTCACGGGCACGACCCTCTTCGCCTTCCTCTTCTCCAACCTCGAGATAGCCTTCGCCGTGATCCTGGCGTGCGTGCCCCTCCTCCGGCCCTTGTTCAGGGGCACCTTTGGCGGCGGCAGCAGCAACAACAGCAACCCGCGGGGCACGGGGAGCAACAACCTCGTGGCCAGCGGCGGCGTCACGGTGGGCGGCACGGGCGCGCGCAAGACCAAGCCCACGAGCCGCGGTTTTGCCGAGCTCGACGACGTCGACGACGACGACGACTCCTCCGGCAGCAAGGTCCAGCTGCAGACGTACCGCACCGAGGGCACCCAGACTCCGGTGGGCGGCGGCGGACACCGCGGGCACATGACGAGCGGTAGCGGCGCCGGCATCGTCGTCGAGACGAGGTGGGAGGTTGAGAGCCATGAGATTGACGGCCAGGGGCAGAGTGGGCAGTCCAGGCAGAAGGTGTCTAGTCCGGTCTGAAATGGGCAGGATGTGTGTAAACGGGGGCATCACTTGTGCTATCACGATGTACTGCCATCACAGGTGTATACGATTATTGTGTGTTGGGTATCTATTCTGTACATATCAACAGGCGTTGGGGCGGCCAAAAGAATCATAATCAGGTACATAATTCATCGTTTTCTTTGATATCTTCCAGCGCCTCGGCACAGCCTATTCAGAGCATGTATATCCAACAGAAACTCTAGTGTGCTTGGAAGAACCCGCAGGAGAAGATACCCCTGGGCTGTGACAGATTCAGACTGTGGCTCTTTGCCACCGCTTTTTGTCGTGCTATTTTTTCGACAGCAAGACAGGGCCTGGACAGACCAAACCCCCAACGGCATGGTACCGAAGGGGGAAAAAGGCGCAACGTCCGAATTAAGGGAGCCCAATAGTGTCATGAGCTGTGATCTACATGACAAGCATGTCAAACCAGGCAAATAACCGATCAAACCTTGTTCTTGTATTTTGCTTTTCAGCCGTCTTAACGACATGAGCCTCGGTCCAGTTCCCAGGACACCTCAGGCTGTCAGCTCAGTCCTGCTTGCTTCATGATAGACTCTTATTTTTTTTCAAGTAAAGAAACCGCAGTTGGCATCGTGCAGAAACAAGCAGCTCAAGAATATCAAGGGAACTTCAACCCTCGACGCGCCTTGTCATGCCCAAATTTTTGATTGTGACATCCCTGGTTTCTTGGCCCTCGACCCCCCGGGAAGAGATCCTACGGGGAGACGCACCCTCGACTTCCGGCCCTCCAAGTATTACACTCTGTCTGCTACCAAAGTGCATGGGGCACGTGTGCGTTGGTGGTGGGCGATGAGTGAGAAGCACAAATCTATAACTTTACTGCGTTTAAGCGCCCGAGAAACTGCCATTTTTTTCTAGTCGGGCTTACACTTGACTTCTCCCCCAATAAGCAGCGCTCGCTTAGCAGAGGGTCAGCCGCCCTGCATATACGACGGTCCAGAGATGACCCAATATAGCTTATGCTCTGAATAGACCATCCTATCGGGTTGAAGTTGTCAGGAATGCGCCGATAAGAATGGGCAAACCCAGAATGGCTGGTTGCTGAGTGTGACAACAACAGGAGGGGGGCCCGCGCCGCACCCTCTGATGCTTAAATCGCTTATCTCAGGATCGGCTGCCCGTCCCTTCATTCTCGCCAATTCCGCATACATGCTAGTTGGTATGCACTTTGGCACTATCAAAAGCCACTCCTTTATAGTTCAAAGCTGCGACTGAATAAACCATGGCGGCCGACGACGGCTTCGTCCTGTCCCGCTACAAGGGCGCCCGGTCGATGCGCTTCTTGCTGGCCATCTCGGCCCTCGTCTTTGCCGCCCTCGTGTACCTGAGCATCCCGTCACAGCACATGTCGATACCATTGGCCTTGCCGCCACGGCCAAAACCCGCCCCGAAGAGCAGCACTGCCGGCCCGGCCGCCGTCGAGGCCGCCGCCTCCAACAGCACCGTCGGCCTGTCCTCCATCGTCTTCCTGAACCTCCCGCACCGCAACGACCGCTTCGACGCCATGGCGATCCAGTCGCACCTCGCCAAGCTCAAGGTCACCCGCTTCCCCGCCGTCGACGGCTCGCAGCTGAAAAACTCGGGACTGCCCCCGTCCCAAAAGGAAGGGGGCTTCACGGGAGGGGTGCTCGGGTGCTGGCGCGCCCACGCCGATGTGTGGCGCCACATGCTGGAGGACCAGGTGCCCGCCGTGTTGGTCCTCGAGTCGGACGCGGGCTTCGACGTCGCGCTGCGCTCGATAATGGGCCGGCTCAACGGCGGGTTCCGGCAGCTGCTGCAGCAGGAGCACCCGGATCGGCCCGAGGTCCGGGAGACCAACCCCGAAGACCCGTGGCTGGCGGGGTCGGACCTGTGGGACGTGCTGTCGATTGGCCACTGCATCGACAGCCGTAAAGAAGGTGGCGGTTGGGTCATCTACGACGACCCGGACGCGCCGCACACCAACTTTGAGATAGAGTTGGACGGGGAGAGACGCGTTCTCAACGAGCAGCGGGTCGTGTACCGCGCCGGCAGCCTCATCTGCACGACGGGGTACGTGATTTCGCTGTCGGGCGCCGCGCGGCTGCTGGTGCGCACGAGCCTGAACCTCGACAATGCCGTCGACATCATCATCAACGATATGGTGGCCGCGGGCCAGCTGCGAGCCTATAGCATGCACCAGAGGCCTGTGGCGCAGTGGACGTATATCCCGGGGGTCGGCAAAGGCTCCAGCAACAGCGACATCCAAAGCAACGGAGACCCGGAGAACGGGACCAAGGAGGGTTGGGAACGGGCCAGGAAGGACCAGTCCGTGTACGAGTTCCACGGGGGCTATGTCGACACTTATTTCAAGGACTTTGCTCTCGGGAGAGCCTGGCACCATGTTATCGGGGATTAGTGAACTCCAGCGAGTGTGTCGACGTCTTGTGGCCGTGTTTTGTATACCTTGTACTACCTTGAAACCTATAATGTTGTTCATGTCAGTTCTTCCGCCTTGGTAAAGTGCGATGTGGGCATCGGGGCGAGACGGACTGGTGATGCTTTATCCTCTCGAGTGGCATATGCTTCCTGAGCGTAAGCAGACAAACGCCATGACATCCGGTACTTTGACCATCAAGTAAACCAAGAAAGCACGTATATTCGAACTCCCAACGAACTTCCCGAAAAAGAATGAGGCATACATGTATCAAATGTACAAGTGCAGACAAGATCTCAAGAGAAACCCACTGTTGCATCATAAAAGAGATGGTGTGCGCGGACGCACATTTCATCACCACCTATCAAGGCTTCGCATCCCACGGCAGCGGGTAGGTGCCCACCCAGTCGGCGACCTCGCTCTTGAGCCGCACAATCTCGCTGTCCGTCTCCCCGCTGCCCAGGTACTCGAGGAAGTTCTTGAGCTTCCCAGGGCTCTTGTCGCCCTTGCCCTCGGCCGCCTTCCTGGCCGCCTTGTCGATCCGCACCGCGATGGTGACGGCCCGGTCCACAATGTCGGCGACGCGCACAAAGTCGTCCTCGCCGAAGCCGCGCGTCGTCATGGCCGGCGTGCCCATGCGCAGGCCTCCTGGGGTGAGCGCCGACTTGTCACCCGGCACCGTGTTTTTGTTGGCCGCGATGCCGACCAGCTCGAGCACGCGCTCGACGCGCGCCCCGTCGATGCCCTGCGGCTTGAGGTCCGCCAGCACTAGGTGGTTGTCAGTGCCTCCCGAAACGATCTTGTACCCCAACCCGCCGCTGCCCTTGGCCTCGCCCAGCCGGGTGGCGAACGCCTTGGCATTGGCGAGGACCTGCGTCTGGTACGCGCGGAACTCGGGCGTCTGCGCCTGCTTGAGGGCTACGGCCAGGGCCGCAATGGTGTGGTTGTGCGGCCCGCCCTGGTGGCCCGGGAAGACGGACTGGTTGATGGGGTTCTCGAGGTCGTACATGACCTCGGCCTTGGTCTTGGGGTTGACGGAGCGCACGCCCCGGCGGAAGAAGATCATGGCGCCGCGCGGGCCGCGGAGGGACTTGTGGCTCGTCGTCGTCACGATGTCGGCGAAGCCGAAGGGTCCGGGCATGACCTTGGCGGCGACCAGGCCCGAGATGTGCGCCATGTCGGCGAGCAGGTAGGCGTTGGCCTTGTCGCAGATCTCGCGCATGCGCTTGTAGTCGATGAAGCGGCTGTACGCCGAGGCGCCGGCCACGATGATCTTGGGCCGGTAGACGAGCGCCAGCTCCTCCAGCTTGTCGTAGTCGATGTATCCCGTCTGCTCGTCGAGGCGGTAGGGGACCGTCTCGAAGTACTTTGAGATGAAGGAGATCTTCTTGGTGGGGGTCTGGTAACCATGCGAAAGGTGGCCGCCGTGAGGGAGGTCAAGACCCATCAGACGGTCATGGACACCCATCAGAGCCGAGTAGATATATAGGTTGGCGGGAGCACCAGAAAGGGCTGGGATCTAGTCAGCGGGAGGCCGCGCGAGAGACTCTGGTGGGGGGGGCGCCTGTTACCTTGGACGTTGACTCCCCACTGCTTCTCATCAAGACCAAACGTCTCGAGTGCCCTCTGCTGGCATAGTCTTTCCGACTGATCGATGAACTCGTTGCCGCCGTAATACCGGGCCCCTGGGTAGCCCTCGGAGTATTTGTCTAGCCGCGGGGGGAGGACAAGTTAGCAACGTGCGGGTCGATCTCGCTGCGGGTGCCCGTCTCGACGTACTCTGCATGGGGCTTCCCAGCGTGTCCAGCACGGCCTGGGATGTGAAGTTCTCCGAGGGGATGAGGTTGATGTACTGCTTCTGCCTGAGCTTCTCCTTTTCGAGGATATCGTACATGGCCGGGTCTGCGGTTTGGAGATGTGAGGAGAGGAGCTGGTGGGGGGTTTGGTTAGCTTTTTTTGGTTATAGGGCCTGCGACTGGACGGCATCGAATGACGAACTCTCTGTTGGCTCTCGTTTGCGGTGGTCGACACCGTCCTGATGTGCCGGCACACGCTCCCGCGGATGGCCAGGGCCCTCGAAGCCTGCCTCATTGTAAGAAACGACATGATTGCACAACCGGTGTGGCGACGTCTGGATATCCAGTGATATCAGATAGGTGAAGGGGAGATGGCGGTCGTCAATTCGATCCAGGGACAAGTGCAAAAAGACAAAGTAGCCCAGCTGTTAGTCGGATTGCTCAAGAGGTCGTAGAATTAATTAACTTGACCGCTCGGCTTTACGGTTGTAGTCAACGGTAGTGCTTCATCCCATCGCCTCCAGTCAAGGTTGTTGCTCCGGTGGCCGGCTACCGCTGGAGAGCTACTGAGTAAGGCAGCTACCTCCATTCCAGGTTCCCCTCCCCGCGGTCCGCGCGATAAGCCACAATCCCAAGTTCATGGCCCACTTTATTTTCGCCGCAGGGGGCCCACAGCACCGCACCACCATCATAATAAAAAACTCTCACAGCCGTAAAACTTTCTTTCCTCTCTTTCTCTCTCCCTTTTCCTCTCCTCACAACTAAATTGGGGATGATGAGACAGCTTAGACTTCGAAACAGCTCTTCCACCCTGCAGCAATGCACTGGGAGCTTGACGACATGTCCTGGCCCACCACACCACAAGATCAGAGGGGCAATTTGATGGCTATTCTGACCCAAACAGTTGGTAGTGACTTGGAACGGTCGCTTTGATATGTCGTCCTTGTTTGTTTTTGTTTCCCTTATCGATTTGCCATCCATTATCAAATAGCTTCCTCTTTTCTTTACGTACTTGATCCCTGGCTGGAGTGTGTTTCGCCATCCTCGAGTGAGGTCAAGGTGCAACACCTGTCATGGATGGGTTTCAGCGTCCTGAGCGTTGAAGGGTCTTGTCATGTCCTTCCGCTAAAAGATACCGTTGTACGATGCATGCTTGTTGACTTGACATGCTTTTATGGTTGATACGCTTACAACTTGTCACTCGCATCATGGCATGTTCGTCACACTCCCAATACAAAACAAACGACCTGTACGATTCCATCTTGTGAAATACATGGCCAGGGCTCCCTTCCCGCCTTGTCATACCTCGTGTGCCCACTGCCAAATCATACCAGCTTCGCAGCACCATTCCACACCCGAGCAGATCAAAAACCTCATGAGTAACAGCTTAGACATGATTGAAATTTTTTCCCTCCCTTTTTCAATGCCGTCCCTGGTATGCAGAGAAAAAAAAAAGAGACATCAGACCCCGTTCCCCGTCCTGCACAAACCGTTTCCATGTTGCGTTAATCTGCTCGAAAATGTAGAAATAGAGAGAAAACAGACCCAGGCGAAGAGCTCAATGGCGATACTAAGAAAAAGGACCCAAAACCGATTACTCCGAATGCAGGCCGCCAGTCCGTCATCATTCAGTGAAGAGAAGACTGCCTTTGTGATTCTAAGGTTTTCCCCTCGAGAGTTTTTGTTAATTGCAAGCCTCAGTTCCGTCAGCCACTTCACTCCTCGGCCTCGCCTGCAAGAGCGTTCCTCTTGGCCGTCTGCCTCTCCAACTTCCTCTCGCGGGCAGCCTTGGTCTTTGCGCGCTTGGCGTCCATCTCGTCCTTGAGCAGCTTCTCGCGCTGCTTCTCGGCCTTGGCACGGTGAATCTGTGGGTGTGTTAGCGTGGGGGCACAGGCCAGCCGACGAGGTGCGTGTTCGACGGTTTCCAGGACGCGGGGGTCTGCCACGTACGTGCTCAACAAGCGCGCGCTTGTGCTTGAAGGTGTTACCCTTGGCAGAGTGGTAAAGCTCGTGGTAAAGGTGCTTGTCGATCTTGCCGCTGGCACGGTACTTGACGAGCAACCGGCGGAGAACCCGCTGGCGGCGCATCCAGAGGACCTGACTGTAAAGCAGGTAGCCATGTCAGCCAACCTCCATCCTTCAACCTTTGCTATTCCCAGACGCCTCTCCCAGGCTCCCCACCCAAAATCCTCCACTCGATTTCCTGAACGGGGGGACGAGGCACGTACGTCGGCATACGGGCGTCTGCGGTACCCTTGCGCTTTCCGAAGCCACGGTGCCTGCCGATCCTCCGGGCGAGGTTCAGCTCCCGAGCGCGGGCTCTTGAGTGCATGGTGACTGGCTTCTTGATGATGAGGCCATCCTGGACGAGCTTGCGGATGGTCTGGCGGGAGTTGGCGTTGCTGATCTCGGAAACCTCGTTGGGGTCCAGCCAGATCTTGTTCTTGCCGCAGTCCAGAACGGACGCAGCAAGGCGCTTCTGAGTCGTCAAGTTGACCCTACATGGCAGAAAGAAAAAAGGATGCAGCCGTTAGTCCCTTGCTTCTAAAACAATTCATCCCGATATCAGACGTTTGATGGTTGTGATGGCGTCGATGGTGCTGCGAGAAGACTGGTCGGAGGGCGGGGTGGCCGCCCGGAGGCCGTCATTGACTTTTGTGGCGATTCTGCTGCGTCCCGTTCGCTCGTCGACCGTCCGCCGCCGCCCAGCTAACCCTCCGCGTCTTCTCGTCCGTGTCGTCTGAAAGGCAGTCAATCGCTAGGACATGTACTCACATCTTGAATACTTTGCTGGGTGGATGGCCGTTGCCGGGGTGGGTTGTCGTCGGGGGATGGTGATTGAGGTTGGAAATTTCGCCTTTCGACGTCGAAGGGGAAGGCTCACTGCAATGTTGCGAGGTTGTGGGCATTCGAAACCCCCCAAAAGCCGCTAGTCCTAATTGGGAGGAGGGCTATTGACTAAGCGGAGGTGGGGTGGATTGCGCACGTGACATTGAGCTGTGATTGGTGATGGGATGTAAGCCGCCAAACAACAAGGCGACTGACTGTCTCTGGAATCATTAGGACAGAACTATTTACACAGGCGTCTTGTGCTGTGTTGTGCTGTGACTCTTTTTTTGATCATTTCATCATGTATTTTCATCATTCGAAAGGGCACTGATCCCGCTCCGACAATCAAGCATCGCCTTGTCGGTCTGTCACCGTAGGCTGCCACCGAAGGCTGCCACCAAGGTCCCCACCGAAGGCGACTTTGGAAAAGTCAAGATTTCATGTCGGCATCAAAACTGCTTGGTAAAGACCTACTAACTGACCGGGTATCCATCACTCTGTTCTTCTATCAATGCCTCAACCAACACCGCCCTAATCTTCAAAAAATTTGATAATCTCGCGAATCTCCCCCACCCCCACGGCCCCCTTCGGATAGCAGATGAATGCCTCCTCCCCAACGACACCAAACTTCTCCCTAAACTCCTTCTTCCTCGCCAGCCCCGACCCCTTCACAAACGCCTCGTACGCCTTGCTCAGGATCTTGGTCTTGGCCCCGCCAATGTGCGCCACCGGGATCAACCGCTCCGACACGTCCGTCCCAAAGGTCACGGGGCTGCCCGAGACGGCCATGAGCGCCAGGTCCACCACCGCCTCGATCGTGCCGTTGGGCGCGGACGGCATGTCGAGCGCCCACTTGACTTGCCATCCGTGCCGCGGCGCCAGCCGGTGGAGCACCACCAGGCTGAGCACCTGCCCGTCGCGCTCCGCCGCAAAGTAGCGGCGATGGTCCACGTCGATCCACGGCCGGACCTCGGTTAGGTGGACCTGCTTCTTGCCCTCGCGCGCCTGGTGCCACTCCTGGATCGCGCGGTCCGCGCGCCGCTTGAAGCCCTCGTCCTTGTCGGGCCGCACCTCGTGAAGCCGGATGCCCTCCCTCTGGATCCTCCGTGCGCTCCTCTGCGCACCAGGCCGGCCTGGTCCGCGGTGGAGTTGGTCATCTGCGGGGATCCTCTGCTCCTCGATGCAGGTTAGAGTGCGCCAATAATGGGGTTCTCGGGCCAAGATTTGCTGGATTTCCTCGGACACGATCAGCCAAACCGGCTTGCGCTTGAGTGTGTTCTTGACAAATTCGAGGTACGCGTGGATGACTTCCTGGTATTGCGTCGGGTCGCACAGTGGGTCTCCCGTCATTATGACGAGGTCTTTGTCCTGCGGGACATAGCCGACTGCGGCGCCGGTCTCTGGATGTCTCCATATCTGGAACCTCTCGTCGAGCCAGGAGGTGTTGGCGGCGTCGCCGTAGTTGGCAATGAGCTTCTCCATAGGCGGGTACTCGCCTTGGCTGTTTGTGCTCAAACTTGTATGTGAGCTTTCCATGCTGTGGCTGACGCGATTGCTACTTGGGCTGTCTGTCACGACTCTTGAACTCGTCGGCGAAACGGACGACGACCTGCGCCCCTTTGTGCTGGCCTCGGGATGGGGGAGCCCGGGCGGACGGGTTGGGAGACTCTTGGGGTCTCGGTGGAAGGGGGCCGCATTCCGGACATCGCCCAGCTCTAGCATGAAGGTTATGATGCGCTCGAGACCGAGGCCAGCGCCTCCGTGTGGAGGAGCCCCAAACTCAAAGGCTGCGAGGTAGTCCTCCATGCCGCTTCCGGTTATCCCAAAATCGGTCATGCTCTTGCGCAAATCTTCGTACTTGTGAATGCGTTGGCCGCCCGAGCAGATCTCCTGGCCGCGAACAAATATGTCAAAAGAGTTGGACCATTTCGGATCGGCGCCGTCTTTCTGGGTGTAAAAGGGCCGAGCGACGGTCGGGAACTTGTCCAGGATGAAGTAGTCTGTTTTGTACTTTTCCTTGACAAGCGCACCCAACCTCATCTCGTCCCTGGTCGAGAGGTCGTCTTCTTCAATGTCTTGGTTTCCGTCATCTCTCAACATCTGGAGCGCCTCGGGGAACGTCAGGATGGGCGTCTCGTCCAGCCATACGAGATGTTCACTCGGCCAGCGCTCCCGGACTACTTTCAGCTCCTCCATCTGGTGAACTGCAGCAAAAATGTTCTTGAGTGCGCGATCCACCATTTGGATGATTTCATGGTGGCTCTGGTCTATGCACATCTCCAAGTCCAACCCGGTGTATTCTGTCAGGTGTCGGTGAGTGTTGGAGTTCTCTGCGCGGAATACGGGTCCGATCTGGTTGCGCTCGTTAGCATCAAATCCTGTGTCGCCCCCTTTGTTTTTTGGTAATTTTTATGGGCTCATACCTCGTATACCCGTTTGAAGTCGGCCGAAATGGCCATCTGTTTGGAAAGCTGCGGACTTTGGGCGAGGTACGCGCTCCGGCCAAAGTAGTTCACCTTGAACACCTCGGCGCCACTCTCGGTAGCGCCAGCCATGATCTTGGGCGTCTGGATCTCGACGAAGCCCTGCTCGTCGAGCGTTTGTCGAAAGGCCCGCGTGACGGTGGCGCGGACGCGAAAGAGGGCCTGGTTGGCAGGGTGGCGCAGGTCGACGACGCGGTTCGCGAGCCGAGTGTGCAGCGAGTCGGGCGGGTGGTAGTTGTTGAAGGGGAGGTTCCTGGCCGGCGCGACCAGGTGGATGGTGGCGACGAGCACCTCGACGTCCGGGTGGCTCGACGACCGCACCGGCTCCCTGGGGTTCTGAAGGTGGCCCGTGATCTGCACGATGCTCTCCGGGTGCAGCCGCTGCGCCCACCTGACCATCTCGGGCGGGCCCTGGAGCACCCCCTGGATGGAGTGCGTCTGGTCCCGGAGCAGGAGGAAGTCGAGGGCCTTTGAGACGTCGCGCTGGTGGTGGACCCGGGCGCGGAACGAGACCTCGGAGCCGATGGGCAGCGTCACGATCTCGCCGATGGAGCTCAGCTCCCGGAAGGCGACGTCCTCGCCGAAGCGGGCGCGGGTGGCGTCATCGAGGTGCTCGCGGGCCTTGAGGTCCTCGCTGCGCCGGCGCGCCTCAACGAGCTCCTGCTCGAGCAATCTGCGCTCGAGCCTGTCGGCCTCCTTGCGCGCCTTCCTCTCGAGGCTGTCGCTGCGTTGCGAGTCATCGCTGAAGCGGTGGCTGAGCGACTTGGACCTGACCGAGCTCTGGGAGCGCTCCTTGGGGCTGGCTGTGGTCGGGGAGCCATGCGGTGTGGCCGATCGGGAGGTGGCTTTCCGGATCGGCCCTGTGATGAGCTCGACCAGACTGCCGTTTGCCATTTTTTCTGAGCCGTTTTCCAGTGCCCAAGAGTTGGAGAGACAGGGGACGCGCCAGCAAGCAGGCTTGTGTGTGTGTTTCTTGCAGAAACGTCAAGTGCCTAGAGTAGGTCTGGGTAGTAAACAGACAGTACAGGTTTCTTGAGGGGTGTAGGTATTATTTCATGGAAGCAAAGAGAAACTTGAGTTGGCAGCAGCACCACGGCATCCTTGCCAAGCGGACGGTGGACCGACCACGGGCAACTCATATGGGATAAGAAGGGCGGCAGCCGAGGGAGGTAAGCAGAAACAACCAGACGCTTTCGTCACCATAACAGGTTTACAACATGACAGCTCAGGTACGCAGCCCCAATCCCAGGCCCAGGCCCAGGAACACGGTTAAATCGGAACCTTGACAGGCCTTGGCTTTGTGTGTCTGGGAGCTGCAATGCAGATCAGGTTCACTTCACGTGGGGGATGGATATGTGCGTGTTGTTACGGATAAGCGAAGCTATGCCGTACCGAGACACGAAGGTTATCGCTTGGATGAAAGTCTCGGGACGGTCCACATCCAATACAATTCGCCAGTTGGGCGTTTGTGTTGGCTGCCATCGCATTGCGTTGTGTTGTCTTGTGCCGAGCAATGAGATGCAATGAGAGAGGGCTATGACGTAAAAGAGGCATTGTGGTGGGTGGCCGGTGCGGCGAGACATCGAGATTCGAAAGCCCTTTCTCCACCAAAAAGCCGTTGGAGAGAAAGGTCATGGCAGAAGTGAAGGGACGGATGTATGCTGCACATATGGAAATTGATGGAATTAATTACCGAGAAGTGCAGGAAGAAGTTTCTCGACAGGCTCGTCCAGTCTCTTCCACAAACGTCGGTTTCCCACACAGTACATGCACAGTCTGCTACTACTTGTACTACTTTACATCACATCGCCCGCCACACACCCCAGCCTCGACAAGGATTTGGGCTGATGTCAATGACGTCTTTCCATGGCGGACAAGCACATCCGCGACTGTTTGGCCCGATAGTGCGGTTTGTGCTTTAATGAGGTGAAAGCCAAATGTGGTCACGGTGCCACAAACTGCCCAAATCCAACAGCCTAAGCCGCCGTACCCTGGGCAGGTTGATCTAGAACTTATATCGTGCTGCTGATCACACTACAAGCCCATCCCGTCCCGTCACAAAATGGCTTCTATACCGCCCACTCCCGGGGCCGAAGACCATGGCGACGGCGACGGCGACGGCGACGGCGACGACTACGTGAACCCCCTAGAGCAGACCCCGCGATGGGTCCTGGCCGCGAGGGCCTACGCGATCCGCTCCGGCGCGAGTCTGGGCTTCGGCATATCCAACGCCTGGGCCCCGCCAGAGCTGGCCTGCTCCGGGACCATCTGGCTCGACGCCCTGCTGGGCGAGTGGAAGGCGAAGGAGGCCATCCGGGTGGACGTCTGGGAGCCTACTCCTCGGCCTCCTGCCGCGGCCAAGGAGCAAGGCGTGGAAGCCGCAGCTCACTCTGAACCGCAGCCGCCGCCACCGCTGACTGATCCACCCGCGCAAGCAACCAATGCGACGGGCCAGCACGAGGTCGACCCCGACGACAGTGCTAGTATCAAGTCGGGCTGCAGCAGCGCCCCATCAAAGGGCAGCACAAAAGGCAGCAGGCTCAAACCGACCCGGCCGAGCATCCACAAGATGGCCAGCAGCCTGAGCACAAGGAGCACAAAGTCCATGGCCAGCATCCGCTCACGCCTGTCGCGGAACAACACGGCCACGGGCCCCTCGTCCGACACCGTGCCGAAACGCCCCGCCATAATCAACTTCCACGGCGGCGGCTTCGTCCTCGGCGCGGGGACCGACGACGCGCGCTGGTGCTCCGCCGCCGCCTCGGCCCTCGACGCCGTCGTCTTCTCGGTGAGCTACCGCCTCGCGCCGGGCTACCCGTACCCCACCCCCGTCGAGGACTGCGCCTCGGCCATCGTGCAGCTCTGCTCCCAGGACCTCGCGGCGCGGTACAACATCGATACCTCCCGCGTCGTCATCTCGGGCTTCTCGGCGGGCGGCAACCTCGCCCTGGCCAGCTGGGCGGTCCTCCAAGATCCCCAAAGGTGGGGGTACGAGGCGGCGATCCCTTCACCGCCCCTGTCCGTCGCCGGGCTGGTGCTCTTCTACCCGCTGCTGGACTGGACGCTCCCGCGGCACGTCAAGAGGCGGCGCTGCGCCAGGCCGGACCTGGCGCTGCCCAAGGCCCTGACCGACCTGTTCGACGCATCCTACGTCCAACCCGCGCTCCCGGCGGGCGGGCGGGACGACCCGCGGCTGTCGCCCGGCCTCATGCCCGAGGGGATGCTGCGGCGGCTGCCGCCCGTGCACCTGTGCCTGTGCGAGCACGACATGCTGCTGGCCGAGGGGCTGGCCTTTGCGGAGAGGCTGGGCGGGTGCGGCGGGGACATCGAGGTCCGCGTCGTGGAGGGGGAGAAGCACGCGTGGGACAAGCCGCCGCTGTGGGCGCCCAACGAGAAGGCGGCGGTCGAGTATGATGCTGCGATTGGGTCGGCGAGGGGCTGGTTGGGGTAGCCTCGGGCGTATGGCCTGTATGTTGTATATATGTATGTCGTCGGCTGAACATGAAAATGCTGATACCGGTCTAAGGTGTAGGTGTCATCGTGCTTTATTTCTGTGAATGGCCCCCATGTCAGATTAGCAGTTCAGCAATGGCAATGGCGAATCGTATTTCCATCCTATCCATGACAATCCCGCTTGCAAGGACGGAAGTGAGCATAGCCCAAAAACGCGCTGTCGATGTGCTCATATTAAACGTCTCCCACGTTGCGACGCAGCAAAGGAAAAAAAGCCACGGTCTATTTCATCTTCATTACACCATACCCGCCCGCCAATGCAGCCGCTACATCTAATGCAACCGGTCCATGGTTGACTTTTAACACCGCGATGTGTCTATGGCACCCCATGTACGACATGGACAAAATAATCAGAAAAGCAGCCCAAACTCCGGTGAGTCCCCCCTTCGCGAGGATGACTCAAAATGCGCCAAACAAAAAACCTGGAACGTGCAAGGGGGGTGGCCTCAATACGCCGGGCAACCGCCCTGGGCGTGCCTAAAGGCCGTCGAAAAGAACTCCTGCATGGCCGTGTAGTGGAAGACGATGCCGCCGAGGACGGCCAGGTGCCAGAGGTTGTGGCTGCCGCCAATGTAGTCGAAGCAGCCCGGGTACCACCTCTCAGGGATCTTGCTGGCGTAGATGAGAGCGCCCAGGCAGTATACGGCGATGCTCTCGGCGATCGGGGTGTAGAACTCGTAGACATACGCGTGGCCGCGCGTCAGGCTCAACTGAAGGATGGGGATGAAGCCCGTGGCGCCCAGGGAGACGTAAAAGGCCACGCGGGCCCAGGCCATGTCGGCGCCGTTGAAGCGCGGGTGCCACGGCAGAATGACGCCGCCGATGCCCAGGATGGCCGTCAGGCTCATGTAGATCCAGCGGCTCATGGGGTCGCAGTAGAAGGCGGTGTACTCGGTCGTCATGATGCTGGCGGCAATCAGCATCGAGATGCCCGTGTAGTCGACGCAGGCCAGGGAGCTGATGAGGTGCGCATCGGCGATGGAGTTCATGGTGTGCCAGATGGTGCTGCAGACGAGGCACTGGCAGGCGGCGAAGAAGAAGACGGCGGCGATGAAGACGTCCGTCTTGGTGCTGATGGAGAAGTTGGGCGACATTGGGTAGAAGTAAAAGGCCACGGCCAGCACAACGACCAGACCCAGTGCGTGGGACCAGATGTTGACAAGCTCGTTGGAGATGCTGAACATGCCCGACGTGACGCAGGCCAGCTTGGTCTCGCTGAAGCGGTAGCCCTTGAGAATGTGCGGGTTGGTCCGCCACGGCATGGGCAGGTCATCGTAGTGGATCAGGCGGTGCTGGCTGGCCTTGGCTATGGCCCTCTGGATGTGGTCCTCCAACGACCCGGCAGCCCACTTGGCGGCAGCCAAACCCTCGTCGACGACCTCCCTGGCACGCTCGATGCCTTCGTCGACGACCCTGCGGCCCTCGCCCATGAAGGCGCCGGCGGCTCCGGCAGCATTGGCCATGCTTCGCTCCCGGAACTTGGAGGCGTGGTCCTCAAAGTCGGACAGCATGGTGTCGAGGAGTTCGATGCCGACGCAGGCCTTTTCCTGCAGCGAGTCGGCGGCCTCGAGGGCATCCTGGTATCTAGCCTCCAACGTCTCGACCATGATGTGGACCCTCCGACGGCCGGCTCCGATGACCTCTTCGGAAACGTGGGAGCACTTGGTCCGTACGGCCTGGAGGGTGTTGTAGGCTTTTGCAATGCTCGCGTCGAGACTAATGTCGCCATAGCTCTCGAGGAAATCCAAGCGCCTTTCGAGTTCGGAGAGGAACAAGTCGACCTGGTAGGAGAAGAGTAGAGGATTAGTTTGTGCCCAGATGGGGGAGACCAAAGGGGGCGCACCTTGAGGAGTATATGCTCCTCGCCCTCCATTATGTGGTTGACGATGGACTTGCGTCTCTGGGGGAAGTAGGACGAATGGCGGCGACGTCTCTTGGAGGCTTTGGCGTCGTTCTTGGCCTCAACACCGGACGCGGCGGCAGAGGCGTAGTCATCGTCGTTGGGGACGGGCAGTGACGAGGCGCTGCAGTTGGAAGAGGAGGTGCATAGTTCGCTCGGGGAGAGCTCCATGGCGGGCGGGTTGGAGGCCGCCTGCAGGACCGGAAGTGTGTTGGATGTTTGTTTAGAGAAGCCCCGCGCGGAATGTGTCGATTCCGAGGCACAAATAAGAGCGGTTGGGAGTTGTATGCACAAGTAAGTAAATATCAACGAGTAAAAAGCATTGAAGGGATACAATATGGCAAAAGAGGAAAAAGAAGCAAAATAAAACTAAAAAGTCGGGTAGGTCACGGGCCAGGTATATTAAGGAGGGGAGGGCATGAATGAGGGAGGCGAGAGGCCAAAAAGGCAAGGTACATGTAAATTATTAGATCTTTTGACCGAGGATATTAACCCATGAACAAGGGTTGCAGTACTGTACATATGCGAAGAGGTACGAATAAGGGGACAGGATGGATACAGAGTGTGATTATTATTATTATTACCAAGAGAGTGTATCGCCAGGACGAAAAAGGGAAGAAAAGTCGGAGAAGTGATGCGAATCGGGTAGTCAGGCCCCACGGTGGTGGGTTTAGGT
>JARHUK010000763.1:0-14041 GCA_031001725.1 Pseudopyricularia javanii
GCCCAAGGTACCTACATAGCACGCCCAGAATAGGCACAAGCATCCGTTATGAGGCACGCAACCAGGGGCCGGGCGGCACTCGAAAGCAGGAAACCTGAATAATGTGACGCAACCCACATAAGCACGCCGACGTTCAGTCGTCCGTGTACGTGTACATATGGTAGGTAAGCATAGCCTACCAGTCTTGCCCGACGTAACTCGGGAATCACAATGTAGTTTGGTACTCGCTCAATACAGCCTCTATTTAGCTTCCATTTCAAGACACCTCCAGCAGTGGCTATTGTGCTCTCTCCGCGGAGCCGTGCCGGAGGTGGCCTGGCGGTTTGGGATTGGGAACCATTTGAAAACACGGGATTTGTTTCCCGACGGCCGATGCTGCATTGTGCTGCAGGACCGCCAAGAAGAAAATCTCTAGGTACCTATTTGGCCTTTTCACAATAAACAGGAAACAGCCAGCTACTCAGTAATCGCAACCGAAGACCCGCCCCGGAGTTAAGGTGTGGGGTAGGCTTTATGTGCGAGACTGCAAGGTTGCTACAAAGCTTTTCTCCGGTGGTCCCCTGAAAATCCCCAGCTATTGAATGGAAAGGGGATGAATGGATGACTTTTAAGCCAACCGGCAGCCGAATTATGTTTCTCTCTCTCTCTCTCTCTCTCTCTCTCTCTTCTTTTTCTTCTTAATGCCTGCAGGACCGACTCAACCATCTACTACGTCTGGTCAGCCAGTGCGTGGCAAAAATGTGGTGGTACGTGGTTAGCTACGATGAGTGGCTTTCCAAGTCGAGCGTGTAGATCTCAACTCGGACATGGGCGTGGGAAAGATGGCGCATTGGCGGATAAAAAGTCTCAAGTCTAGGCTCCACCTCCACCCAGAGCCATGTGCCATTGCATTGATGGGGATCTTGTTTGGCCGTGGCTCAGCGATACTTGCCAATGCTAAAGTAGCTTGAAAATCGTCCCTATATAATTAGCAAGTGATTGACGGGGGGATGGGATGGTCCGCCCTATTTCTGGCACCTAATTATCTTTGGGAGGAAAGGCTACAGCCACGTGCGGACCTACCTGCTCTGTCGGTACCGGGTGCCTAGTTCTAGAACAACTGAAGTCATCCACAAAAGTATAATCGCTGGAGAACAGAGACAAAGTCAAAGTCGAAAGTTGACTGGCAATTGGTCGGGTTGGCTGACTTTTAGCTGGTGTCTGTGTTGGAAGATGGTTTGTTTTGGTGAACCCTATTGACTAGTATTGGTCTCGTGGTTCCGTACAATCGGGATACACGAGAAGCCTGATTTTTTTCGGCAAGAGATTGAATTTGTACTTGAGACTGCTAGCTTATTTGGTTTTTTGTTGGATTGATCAATCACTTCCTTGCTCGGTGGTAACCAAGATCGAGATGTCCAAGGCACCCACATGCAAAGGTGTTATCGACAGTGATGCCAATGCCTAGGGATTTGCAGAGATATGCAGTACCGAATATATTCCGAGCCGTGCGCCTACTCCAGTACCTGTCTTTCCATAATATAGAAAAGGTTATTCAAACCCGATATCCCTGTTGATAACATATATATACTTCTATGACTGGTACATTGCACTGGGTCTACACATGTGTCGACCGCTCCTTGGCTGTCCTTTGGGTGTCGCCTAGGTGATGGATAGGGTGTGTTGACAGTAAAGTCCCACCGCAAAGAGAAGCCCATAAACAACACAAGGGCGGCCTTTTTCAAATAGCTGCATCTGCATGCTTCGAACAAGAAAACGGTCTAGAGCCTGACCATTGGCATTTATTTCATTCATAATACTACAGACATATGTACCTCTATAGTACATAATCATGGCCCAACACAAAGGCGGGGTTGGGGTTTCCCAGGCGGTGGTTCGACACATTCGGCGGGCACCAAGTGGGCTGGCCTGAGAAGGAAAGAGCTTTGAACCCACGCTCGCTCTGTTTCCAGGGGTCTGATGCCACCTGGGATCCTGTGCAGCCAATCAGCCGCCCCCAGAGTGGGCTGATGTCGGCTGATTTGTCGCATCTTCTCGAGAATCGTTCGATTTTCAGAGCTCCGTTGCAACGAAGCACTCTGGGTCGCGCCCACAAGCTCAACTTTGACGCCGGCGTGTCTGTCCGCCGATCAATACAAGGCCAATTAAATGTTTTTTTTTTTTTGGGGGGGAAAGGAACAAAAGAGAACAAGAGATACGCTGACACAAACCTCACTTGCATACATACCGTCGAATCAATATCAATCACTTCCATCTACTCAAAAGTACCTCGCCCTGTTGTGCCATCTCTCTCCCACACGCCTTTGAGTGCCATATCTAGAACATAGCCAACCGCCTGCCTATGTACATCCGTCCCAGCTATTCGTGCGCAGCTTGAGCAGTCGCAGGCGCAAACCTCGCTGTCGCTTTATTTGTTCGCCGCCTCCAGTCTCAAAAGCAACAAGCGCCGTACAATATCCCCCGTCGACCGTCCCATTCCGATACCGCCGCCGCCGCCCCCTAATCGCGATCGACGAACGAGCCGAACCAGGGCGAGGAGGGCTGCCCCGGGGCACACATCCACATAGACTCCCCGACATACGGGTTTCAGCATGGCGCCATCCGTCCTCGAAAACTCGACCGACGGTGTCAGCCTCAGCCAAGACGGCTACGAGTGCTCAGACCGTCTGACGCTGCTCAGGAGCAACCCCGAGGCCCCGACGGTATGCCAGGTCTGCGTAGTCGGGGCCGGCCCGGCCGGTCTGATGATGGCCGCGAACTTGGCCCGGATGGGCGTCAAGGTCCAGGTCATTGATGACAGGGCGGACCAAACACCAGTTGGCAGGTGAGGACACCAAATTCCGCAGACAAAAGACAAAGATGGCTGCAAGGACAGGAATCAAGCGGGGGGAGGAAAAAAAACAAAGACGGGGGAAAATATCTCCATGCGCAGGAGGGAGCTGACCAAGTCAATGTGATGAAATGCGTAGAGCCGATGGCCTCCAGCCCAAAACGTTAGAGACATTCCGACAGATGAGGCTAGCGGACCCCCTGCTGCAAAGGGGCGTCAAGGTCTACGACATTGCCTTCTGGCGCGGCACCGCCGACGAGCCCCTGCACAGGCTTGGCCGAGAAGTACACTACCCGCCCGTCATCGACGTCCTCGATCCATACATCCTGCTCGTGCACCAAGGCATGGTTGAGAGCCTGTTCATAGAAGACATGAAGAAGAGGGGGGTCGAGGTCCGGAGGAATACAGCCTTTGAGTCCTACAGCGCCTGCGATAACAACGTGGGGCCTTTGCAGATCAACTGCCGGGCAAATGTTACCCAGGACAGGAAAACCATACTCGCATCGTACCTGGTTGGCTGTTAGTACTTGTTCTTATTTTTGGGGGCGCATCTCGAATTACTCCATCTTAGGCCTCCGCTAACACGACGCTTGTTCCCTTGCACAGGCGATGGCGCACACTCCAAAGTTCGAAAGAGCATACCAGAGGCCCGGCCCGTAGGCCTGTCCCAGCCGGCCGTCTGGGGCGTGCTCGACGGGGAGCTGGAGACGGACTTCCCGGACATATGGTCCAAGACGTTAGTCTACTCGCAGGAGCACGGATCGATCCTGATCATCCCACGGGAGCGCAACATGACGCGCTTCTACATCGAGCTCAAGAGCTCCGGAAAGTCCTCGGACAGGCGCGAGCTGGGGCAGGAGTTCGTCATGCAGCGCGCCAGGGAGATCATGGCGCCCTTTGAGATCGGCTGGAAGTACATAGAGTGGTTCGGCCGCTACCAGATCGGCCAGCGCGTCGCAACCCGCTTCGCCGACACCCACACCCGGGCCTTCCTGGCCGGTGACGCCAGCCACACGCACTCGCCCAAGGCGGCCCAGGGCATGAACACGTCCATGCACGACTCGTGGAACCTGGCGTGGAAGCTCAACCTGGCCGTCAGGGGCCTGGCCAAGCCCTGCCTGCTCGAGAGCTACGAGGACGAGAGGCGCAAGATCGCGCTGGACCTGGTCAACTTTGACTACGAGCACGCCAACCAGATCGCCGGCGGCGACGCCGTCGCCCTGGCCGAGAACTTCAAGACCAACGTCCGCTTCATCTCGGGCGTGGGCGCAGAGTACAGCGAGAACCCCCTCAACCAGCCCGAGGGCGAGGCCTGGGTCGGCGGGGAGGCCAAGCCGGGCTGCCTCCTGCCGCCGGCCAAGGTGACGCGGTATATCGACTCCAACCCCGTCGACGTGCAGCTCGATATACCGATGCTGGGCCAGTTCCGAATCTACCTGCTCATGTGGGATGTGCACCAGTCGCGGCCCTTCCTCGACACCTTCTGCGACGCCATGGCCAGCAGGGAGTCGCTGGTGAGCCGGCTGTCGGCGGCCGCGAGCGCTTCCTACGCCCTGCAGCCCAGGCTGCCCTCGCCCGAGGACATATACCAGAGGCCCGAGAGGTACACGGCCGTGAGCCACCTTTTCACATTTAGCATAATCAGTGAGTTCGCGCCCCCCATCTTGGAAGTGGCCAACCCTCTTCCGTAGTATATTTCAGGTCTTTTTCAAGATGAAAGCCCTGTACTGACTAGTCCTCACCCACTCACAGCAACAATGCCCAAGAGCGACATTGAAATCACGGACCTGCCCCCTCTGCTGCAGGACAGCAGGTGGACCTTTTACCTGGACAACATACCTAACCAGGACACACGCGGCAGCCTGTGCACCAACAAGTGGCTGGGCAGCCTGGGTCCGGGCGAGGTGGCCATCGTCAACGTTCGGCCGGACGGCTACGTCGGCTCCATCGGCCGCTGGGACTCGAGCATGGACGACTCGGGCGTTGATGCCGCAAAGTGGCTGGACACATACTACGACCGGTTCCTGCAGGTCCCGGTCGTGGACAAGAAGATGAAGGGATGAATGTTAACAAGCTGCCGCTTGCATAGTAATGAAACATAAGCATACTGATCAATGATGTGTGGATTGCGTATTGTAACGGTTTTGAAAGTTGTGAGGGTTTTGCCCCAACAAACGCAGTCTACAGCCACTTGGATAAGCAGGCGGCCACTTGTCAAGGTAGGGGTTGGCGTTGCAACTTGTTACATTACGCATATAAACAACACACACTGATATGAGGATAGCCAGGATGGGAAATGACGAATAAAACAACCATTTCATATATCGCAATCGGACGCGTTCACATCTGTCAAGACAAAGCCAATGCTATCTGCCGCTCTCAGAAAGACCAAACTGCATTTCCAACCTCAATGCTCAATCGGACGCTAGATATCTCCTCAGCTCTGCGTAGGCATGGCGACGTCCGCCTTCTTCGAAATGGCGTCGGCAGATTGCCACAGTGAAGTGACGGTCTTGAGCTGCGTGTAAAAGTTGATTCCGGGCTTGCCGTAAAAGGTGCTCGCGCCGCCGCCCGCCACACTCCTCTTGTTGCCGGTGAAGGAGAACATGGGCAGGGGGACGGGGATGGGGACGTTGATGCCGACCTGGCCGGCCTCGATGTTGCGGCGGAACTTCTCGGCCGTGGGTCCGGAGCGCGTGAAGATGGCGACGCCGTTGCCGTACTCGTTGGAGTTGATCAGTTCGACGGCATCGTCGAGTGTCTCGACGTTGAGGCAGACGAGGACGGGGCCAAAGATCTCCTGCTTGTAGCACTGCATGTCCTTGGTCACGTTGGTGATGATGGTGGGGCCGACCCAGTTGCCGTTGGGGTACTTGGCCGGCTTGTAGCCCCT
Source organism: Pseudopyricularia javanii (assembly GCA_031001725.1). Taxonomy (NCBI): domain Eukaryota; kingdom Fungi; phylum Ascomycota; class Sordariomycetes; order Magnaporthales; family Pyriculariaceae; genus Pseudopyricularia; species Pseudopyricularia javanii. The sequence goes on from JARHUK010000763.1 coordinate 5,724, forward strand.
GCCGTCGAGCAGGATGGTGGCGCCCTCCTTCTCAGCACTCGCGACAAGGGACTCGATCCGCTCCTTGCTCTGAGGGCTGATGACGGGACCGAGATCAGCCCCCTCCTCGAAGCCGCCGTTGACGCTGAGCCCCTTTGCCAGCTCCGCCAGCTCGGGCAGCCACTCCTTAGTCTCGCCGACCATGACGAGCGTGCTGAGCGCCATGCACCGCTGGCCCGCGGCGCCAAAGGCTGCACCGACGATCGAGTTGAGGAACTGGTTCTTGTTGCAGTCGGGCAGGACGGCGGCGTGGTTCTTGGCGCCCAGGTTGGCCTGCACGCGCTTGCCGTTGGCGCTGCCGCGGCTGAAGATGTACTCCCCGGCCTTGTTGCCGCCAACGAAGGAGATGGCCTTGATGGCAGGCTCATCGAGGATGAAGTTGACCGTGTCGTGGGCGCCGTGGACGATGTTGACCACACCGTCGGGGAAGCCGGCCTTTTGGCACAGCTCCGCCAGGATCATGGCCGCTCCCGGGTCGCGCTCAGAGGGCTTGAGGATCAGGGTGTTTCCTGTGATGGTGGCGATGGGGATACACCACAGCGGAATCATGGCGGGGAAGTCTATTTTTTTGTTTCAAGAACACAAAGTCAGTATGCCGTGTGCAGCGTGGCACGGGGACATGGACTACTAAGAGTCCTCGACTCGGAGACAAGGTCGACTTACTGAAAGGGCAGATGGCAGCGACGACCCCCAGGGGCTCGCGGTACGTCCTGGTCTCCATGTCCTTGGCAACCTCGAGCACCTCGCCCTTGAGCAGCTCAGGGGCAGCGCACGCCGCCTCGGCCACCTGCAGACCACGGAGCACGTCGCCCTTGGCGTCGGCAAAGGTCTTGCCCTGCTCGAGCGTGATGCTGGCAGCCAGCCTGTCCCAGTTCTCGCGGATGAGCGCAACGAGCTTGAACATGATCTGCTGGCGAGCCAGGACGCTCATGGCCCGCCAGGCCGGGAACGCCTTCTCGGCCGAGGCGACGGCGGCCTTGAGCTCGGGGGTGGTCATCTGCGGCACGCGCGTCACCAGGTTGTTGGTGGCCGGGTCGTGCAGGTCGATGAAGGCGGTGGCCTCGGAGGCGACGAACTTGTTGTCGATAAAGTAGGGAGTGTCGACAGGCTCGCGAACCTGGTCGTGCGTGGTCGGGTAGCTCGTCGGCGTGCTGGCCATGGCGGCCGAGGCGATGGGCCTCAGTTGCTGGGCGGTCGCCTGGAGCCGGCGGGCGGCAGTGCCTGCGTGGGACGGAGCCATTGGGGACGATCTCGGGTCGAGCCTGGCCGTAGCGAGGAGTGGGCCTGAAGATGTTCGGGATGTGCGGCCGGCGTTGGCTGTTATGCTCCTGGAGAGTGCTCGACGCATGGCGGACACGGGGTTGGAGAGGATGGGTGAGATGGGTATAAAGAGAGGAGCAAGCTGTGGTAGAGGCGGTGACAGGTAGTAGGGGTGCTAAAGCAGGTCGTCAATTGGACCTTTCAGAAAGGGTAGGTGGCGAGAGCGGATGGTTGTTTAGCAGTCGAGTAGCACTTGCCCGTAACTGTCCTATAATTAATTGATGTTTAGCACGGTTATAAAAAGAAGAAAAGAAAGGGTTCACAACTTGGAAGGAATAAGAGACTTGCCGACCTACCCTTAGCAAGTTCCAACAAAGAAATAAAAAATCAACACAAAACAACTACCGACGCTCGAATTGCACCAGGCGAGATTCTATGATTCGGACACTGTAGGCCATACATACACCACACGGGAGATAGGAACAGACAGAGGGGAGACCCCTCCCTCATAATGTACAAGTACACCGATCATCGGATGTTGTGCCGCTACAAACCGAGTCGCTACCCGGCTGTACTTTCTCCAATGGGTTTGGCAGCCCCCGCATTCTGCTGTGGGGAGCTATCGATCGTTGAGCGAAGTACGGTGCGCAAGCGGAGTAAAGCATTGGCATTACGGTTACGGCAGACGCTGTTAGTAGAAGTATAAGGGATCTCGGTATGGTATCAAATCAATCATCAATTGGCTTTTCACAAATCCCCAAAGCTATCAAGACTTTAGAAATACAACAAGTTCAGACTCCGCGCCTATTAGTTGAAGGAAGCAACCAATAAAAAACGTGGTGGTGCAAAAGATATAGAAACTCCTAGACCCGGTTTGCGAAAAACTCCTTTGGCAGATCGTGACGCCGATTGCACTATCGTTCTGAACTTCTTTTTTTTTTGCTCTTTTTTTTGTTTTGTTTTGAAAACTTATCAAGCCATAACTCCTAAGACAGTACCAGCAAATCAAACAAGTTTACTGCTGGCTGCGGGTGGCACGCTTGGTGGCACCCTCCTTGACCTCAGCTCCAGTGGCCACGGCGGAAGCCTTGACGTCCTTGGCCTTCTCCTTGACGTCTGACGCAACCTTCTTAGCAGCAGGGGCGGGCGAGCTACCGCCGAGAACAGCGGCCAGGATGGTGATGATGGTGACAAGGATGGCAGCGGCGGCCGCGGGGACCTGGGGAACCAGGCGGACGGCGTCGGGGACGCTGGTCTGGGCAATGTTGATGAACAGCTCGAGCTTCTCCTTGGCGTAGGCAACGGGGTCCTCCATAAGAGTCTTCTCGCCGGCGGGCTTGGGCTTCTCCTCATCCTTGGGCTTCTCGGCCATCTCAACGAGCTGCTCGACAGGGTGCTTCTCAAAGAAGGTCTCCTCGGCGAACTTGCGAGCCTCCTCAACAGAGTGACCGATGTAGATGTTGTCGAACAGGATGTCGCTCTGCATGGTCCAGATCTCAAATCCGATCTACAACGAGGTGTTAGCCAACATTCGGTCTAGGTACACACACGTGTATATAGCACAGTCAAATGGCAAGTACTTACGGCTCCAATGGGCTCAAAGTTGGCGGGTGTCTTGTCCTCAAAGTAGTCAGGGTTCTTGATCTTGCGGGGAGCCCACTCGCCCTTGTAAGCCGGGTTGTCGATGAAAGGCGCGGTCCACTTGCCCTTGTAGGCAGGGTTCTTGATCATGGGCTTGGACCAAGCACCGCAGCCAGAAACCTCTCCGCACTTGGGGTTGGGGACAGTGGGGGCGATCCAGTCTCCATCCTCCTCGTCATCCCAGTCCTCGGGCTTCTTGGCCTCGGGGTCGGGGATGCTCAGAGGCTCGTCCTCGAGCCAGTCCTCGGGCTTGGTGGCCTCCTCGTCGACAATCTCGTAGGGAGCATCCTCGTCCCAGTCCTCGGGCTTCTTCGCCTCGGGGTCGGCAATACGGGCCTCGTCGACCCAGTCCTCGGGCTTCTTGTCCTTGACGTCGTCAATCTCCTTGGGAGGGTTGACGGAAGGAGTGAAGTCCTCGAGGAGGCTGCCCTCCTTGACCTGCTCACCATTCTGCTGAATGATGAAGGTGTTGTTCGGGTGAACGATGAGGGTGTAGAGCTCGGTCGTCTTGACGATGCGAGCGCTGGGCGGGCTGCTGAGGTGCTTCTCCTCGTACTCGCCAGTCTTGGGGTTCTTGTGGTTGAAGATGAAGTGCACCTTGTTGGTGTGACCGCACTTGTCGGGACCAAACATGATCACGTACGGGGTGGTGTTGCTGAACTCGTCCTGGTGAAGGGCCTTGTTGTCCCTCAACAGCTTCATGTAGGCGCCACCGCACTCGAGGCCCTCTGAATTGTGCAGCTTGTTAGTACGGACGGCCTGGAGAAAGCACGACCGGTGGGGTAGGTGGGATGGCTGCAAGATCAGACTTACTCTGGAGCTTGACCTCGTACTGCACGACCAAAGGCTTGCCCTTGGGGTCGATCTTCTTGGGGAACTTGGCAGAAATGGCGTGGTGGGCAGCCGGGTTCTTGACGACAAGACCCTTGTCGCCCTCCATGCCCTTGAAGACGGTGGGCTCTTCGACGGCCCATTCGCCAATGTAGGCCCATTCCTCCTCATCCTGGCCGGAGCCCTTCATGTTCTTCTTTGCGTGCGATGGCTTCCATCGCGTCTCCCAGTCGTCGGTGAACTGCTCAAGGAACGGAGCAGTGAGCTTGGTAGCCTGGATTGGTGGGGTTGCAAGTTAGCAAAGAGCTGCACAGAGGTTTCTGCTAGTTACGACCGTAATGCAGATGAGGCGCGCGTCTGAGACGGAGAACAGAGGTTCGATGTGGTACTTGCCTTGAATGTAGCAAGCGTCGGGGCGGCCGAGCTTGTAGTGCTCGCGGCGTCATCCTTGACGACCTTTTGGGCGTCGTCGTGGGCATGGGTGCCGACAAAGAGGCTGGCTGTAGACAGCGCAGCTGCAAGGAAGCGATACTGCATTTTGTAGATGGCTCCTCGGCGGGATATGATGTGGGTTTGGAGGTAAGGAATATCAGAAGAGAGGGAGAGAGAGAAGGAGAGAGAGTCAGTTGTATGACTGTCTTTGTTTGAGAAAAAGGTATTGGAAGCTAGCAGGACCTCGTCTTGCTCCGGGCACGCGCACACAGGGAAGAAAACAAAATCCGAGACTCGGCTCAGGAACAAGAAATGTTGGGGTTGGCGTGGGTCGATATTTGAATTGCTGACAGGACAGACAGGACAAGGACAGCTCGAGGGAAGCTTTGTCTTTGCGGGAACGTGTCCTTTCTGCCGGCAGAACAGATTGAATGAAATATGTGGTCAGTTCCCACGCCTGTAGCCTCCATTTGGCGGCTCATGCTCAATTGGGAGGTGTGGTTCCGCCCGGCGGGCGTTGGTAGCACTGGGAGTGGGCCCATTTGTTGCACTGAGCTCGGTGCGGGGCTGGGAATCCAAGCTATTCTGGTGCTTCAGGGCGCTTCTCTGGCCTTCTACGGATTTCGCCTTGCGAGGGATCGGGGAGTCCTTTGCTTTGAATCGGGACAATGCATCAACAATACTACCCGATCGAGTGTCGGTCGCTTATGCAACTCTGATAGACAGACGAGGGGACCGTGAGGTTTGACCGTTTTGATCAGGTCGACGTCGCCATCAACCTGTCAGTCAAACATGCCGCTTTGCAGCCGCCCGTACACCTAGGTATATATGATTGTGAGCCTTGGGTACCCGGTGACGGTGACCAAGAGAGGAACCACATCTCTCTCCATTGGATCCAAGGCGTTGGTTTCACTACTAGCATCGCTTCACTAACGCGACTGTGCTCTAGATTGGCCAACACCACACGGATCAACGATGGACACAGTGGTCAAGCCAATGTCATTTGCGCGTATTTATAGCTCGCTTTGCGGAACCAAACGGTCACAGTCTAAGCGCGTCCTATGCATTCCAGCCTCTCTAGGCGGATGGTGAACCCTGGAGTCAAGCCTAGCATATCGAGTCGTTGTCAAGGGTATGGCAAACTCAACTTGATTAGACGGACATTTACCTGCATGAAAAGTCTTTTTTATACTAATATCTCCCTGCGTCTTTACTTTCCAACTTCATCAAATAGGTATCCATGGAATTTGGGGTTGCTAAAAACGAGATGAAGTGGCACTTGATGATTGGTTAGCGCGCCGTCGCTGGAGACTACCGAAAACTCCACCATCGAGAGCATCCGGAACAAAGTCCAATCCAGTCAGTCTCCTTTCCATATTTAGCCTTATCACCTCGCAATTAAACTCTACCATCATCGGATCGGATCGACTACCGCCTCGGTTTCACCCTTTGCCGTTTAGACGATTTTGTCATATACTACTTTAGACCTTTTGTCGTGTTCTCAGCCTCCACAGCCACCAAGCCACTGGTTTGTACCGCAAGTGCCAGCTGGGGCTTCGGCGTTCCCCGGTTCACATCATCAACACTAACCCGCTGCAATCGGCAAAGCCCCGCGATTTTCCCCCTCCCATCGACAGCAACATGTCGTCGTCGGAAAACAACAACGACCACCTTGTGGTCTCGGAAGATCCAGACCACCCGGCCAACCTGATCCCTTCACTCTGTGCAAAGTTCTGGACCCTTGGATGGGTCACAGGCACTGGTGGTGGTTGCTCCATTCGCGACAAGTACGTATACATACCTCTATAATTATATACTCCAACTCTTTTGCTTTTTTTCCTTTCCCCCCTTTTTTTTCCAAGAAATAGTCATGTGACCTGCAGACTGACGTCCATCTCACTCCCCCTGCACCTAGTGACCTAGTCTATCTCGCCCCCTCGGGCGTCCAGAAGGAGCTCATGAAGGCCGCCGACATCTATGTCCTGTCCCTCGCGGCACAGTCGGCCAGCCTCCGGGATCGCGTCTACCTCCGCAGCCCGCCGAGCTACAAGCCGTCGCAGTGCACGCCGCTGTTCCTGGCCGCCTTCACCAAGCGCCGCGCAGGCTGCTGCATCCACACGCACAGCCAGTGGGCCGTGCTCGTGACCCTGATCCTCGAGTCGGGCGGCGGGCCGGGGGGTGCCGAGGACGTGCGGGAGTTCCGCATCAACAACGTCGAGCAGATCAAGGGCTTCGGCAGGGGGTTCGAAAAGTCCGGGAACCTGGGCTACCACGACACGCTGCGCATCCCCGTCATCGAGAACACGGCGCACGAGGAGGACCTCACCGAGTTCCTCGAGGAGGCCATGGACAAGTACCCGGACACGTACGCTGTGCTGGTCCGCCGCCACGGCGTCTACGTCTGGGGCGAGAACGTCCACAAGGCCAAGACGCAGTGTGAGAGGTGAGTTTTGATGTCTTTTGCCAAAAGTCGGCAGTATACAACGAAAGGATCCTGAGTTCGCTGACATTGTAACCACAAAAGTCTGGACTACCTTTTCCAGCTGGCCGTGGAGATGAAGAAGCTAGGTCTGCCATGGATAACGGACATTACCCCGGTTGAGACCAAGCCCAGGCCATAGCCATAGGTGAAAGAAATAGTTCAAAGTCAAAGCTGCAAAGTAGGTAAACGGGTTCACGAGTGACACGAACGTCGCATTAGATTATATTTTGGTTATGAGGGCGCCGATCTCGATAATGCCCAATGCACCTTTCGGGACAGAAGAAAACATTTCCAGTCCAAAATCAACGCTAAAACAAAAACCTGATGAATTTTCAAGTCCCAAGCTTAACCTTTGTCCCACCCTCATCACCACTTCGTTTGCGCGTCAAGCACACAACCGACTCCACGCCCCCATGACCAATTTACATGGCCAGGAGCGCAGCGAAGAAGCCAACGGCGCCAACAACGGACGAGCCGACGCGCATGACCTCGGCGGCGCTGCTGCCGGTAGCGGAGGCGGCAGCGCCAGTGCTGGTTCCGGTGGTGGTGGCTGCGGCGGCTCCGCTGGCGGCGCTGCTGCTGGCGGCGCTGCTTCCGCTGCTGGAGCCCGAGCTGCTACCGGTGGCGGCGGGGGTGCCATCGGCCGAGTTCCAGTAGTTCTTGCCGACGCAGTCGCTGGTGCACTTGATGTACTTCTCGTTGTCGGACTCGGTGCCGGTGCCAAAGGACTTGGAGCAGTCGGCGACACAGCTGGTGGTCGAGTTGATCTGGCCCTCGTTGGGGTAGGGGACCTATGCGAGACATTATTTTAGCGCCTGTCTAAGGCTGGCTTGCGTAAGACATGGAGAGAAAGAGAAGCAAGAACTTACACCCTCACAGGCGGCGCGGCAGTTGACGTCGTCGGCGTTGCAGGCGTTCAGGCAGGCAGCGGCGGACGACTGGGCCGGGGTCAGGCCGACAGAGGTAGGGGCGCTGGCGGTGGTGGTGGTGCCCGAGGTCTGGGCCACGGCGACGGCGGCGAAGGCACCGGTGATGATGACGGAGAAACGCATGTTGATGGTTTGGGGAGGTGGTAGATTAAGGTGTTAAGGTAGGTTTATTATTAAGATATTTTGGGGGTATTCCAAGAACACAGTAAAGGTCTGGTAGGTAAGAGTTTGTAGCGTTGAACGAAAGTGGGTTCGTGAGTGTTGGTGTCGCGTGTCTAAACGAGTGAACAGGCGCTGGAGAGAGAAAAAAAGGAAAGAGAGGACGCCATAGATCGAGGGGAGGACGCGCGAGCGACGTATTAATATTAAACTTGAAGGGGCACCTTTTGGGGGGGAACTAATTAGACAGGGAACTCGGTCCGGCAGACGACTAAGACGACAAGCAGCCCGGCGACGGGGTACTGTCGAAGCGCTTCCCTCACCCCTTGACCATGTTACCTCTGTGCGCACAAGGGGGGCAACAAGGCAAAAGCGGGATGCCATCCATGTCAAGCCAAAGAGGGAGACCCGCCCGGAGAGGCTTTGACGCTACGCTTTTCCCAGTAGTACGACGGTGTTGATGGGGTGTGTGTGTGTGGTGGTCACACTGCAGTGACTGCTTAGCAGCACACCTTAGGCTGGCTTCAGTCTCTTGTGTTTTCTTT
>JARHUK010000765.1:0-14100 GCA_031001725.1 Pseudopyricularia javanii
CGTTGGACCCCGCGGCGGCCGTGCCGCGGGGTTTGGGACCGGGCTTCTTGGCCTGCTTGGCCGCGTTTTGGGCGAGGGCCAGCTTGGCGCTGTTGGGCTTCCTGCCCGCGCCGGGCCTGGCGCCGCCGCGCTTGCCCCGCGGCTTGATGCCGGGCGGTTTGCCCGCGACGCGCTTGTTGTTGCTCCCCTTGACGCGATACTCGCCGGCTGTTTTGGCGGCGCCGGCGGTGGTTTTAGCGGCACCGGCGTTCCTCTCCTCGTCCGCCTCGTTACGGCGCTGCTTGGTGAGGTTGGGGAAGTTCTCGCCGTAGTTGAAGAAGAGCTCTTCGCCGGCCTTGATGTCGCGCAGCGCCGCAAACCGGATCCGGAAGTCGCCGTTGACCTGCAGGATCTTGGGCACGACGTTGCAGCTGTTGCCGTCGCTCTCGGAAGCGTGGTTCATGTACCGACTGAGGTTGCCGTACACAGCCGCATCGACCCATATGCCGTCATCCTCCAGCAGCGTGAACAAGTAAGACACGTTGGACTCCTCGTCGAACACGTTGCCGCGGCGCGCCTCACGACGGACGCCCTCGTCGTGCTGGATTAGCTCGCCGACGTACTCGATGATGAACTCGTCAGCCGCAATGTCGACCGCGGTAAACAAGCCGTAGCCGCAGCCTTCGATGCCCGACTCGCCCAGGCACAGGGGCTTGTGCACGCCCCGCTGCAGGGAGCAGTTCTGGCAACCCGTCCGGTGCAGAGTCTCGTTGAAGGCGTTCTTGGGATCGCCGCGCTCCTTGGCGCCGCAGCCCCCGCAGAGTACGGGGTCGCACTCGCGGTTGAGCTGCACGCAGATGCACGGGCGGCCGTCGCGTTGGCGGGAGAGACATGTTTTGCCGTTGCCCGAGGCGTGGCACGCGCATCCCGTGAATTTCGAGGGGCAGGACTCGGCTGTGCAGCGGCAGAAGCGCTCACAAAAGACGCCAAGCTTGACGCATTTGCAGCCGTTCGCAACGGTGCAGGGCCCGTGGTGGATGCAAGGGTCGAAGCTCTCGTAGCGTGCCGATTCAAAGAGTCTGGTGTGCTGCTTCCAGTCCCCAAACAAAGCCTTACGGTTCCTGTCATACCAATCAAGTGCCTTTGGCCGTTTGTTTGGCTCCAGCTCACCGCTGGCCGGGGGATGCAACTCCTTAGGTCGCTGCAGACGAAGCCGGGTGACCTCCCGATGAACTTCGAAGCAGTCAATATCCAAGATCTCAGCCACAATGCACTGCGTCGAGACATTGACTGGTTGATCCGAGGTGTTCAGTACCAAGAAGATGCAGCGAAGAATCATTCGTTCCTCAAAATTCCAGTCCCGTCTGGGGATCTCGCGGTTACCAGTTTGGTAGGAGACGTAGCATTTACGACTGCAGTTTCTGGGGCGACTGAGCCCCCCGCGGCTCGTGGAATGTTTCTGGGCCTCCTCGGCAACACGTGTCTTCAACATGACTTCCATACCTCCTAGTAAATCAACCGAGAAGGGGCGCTTTGAATTGTCGTGTAGATACTCGCCATGCTCACACGAGTGTCTGAAGCAGATCAGACATCCCTGAGAAGTGTAGCTCGTTAGCCATGACCCTACTGCCTTCAACAACGATTCATCAGGTTGCTCGTCCTGAGCATTGCTGCGAGCCGTTGTATCTCTGATCCGCGTGCGGGTATCCATGATATTCTCCACCGTCTCCTCCAGAGACAGCACTTCGCTCAACAGAAGCCTTCCACGAAACACCCTGTTAAAGGCGATGGTGAAGTTTCTGGCGGCAATCGTGGCGCCTGGCCCGTCAGCATCTGTACTGTGCGAGTCGAGAATGGTGGACCTCTGTTTTGGGGTGAGGGTGTGCTTCGGAGGGCTGATTGGGTACGAGTTCTGGCTGTAGGCCATGTGACGAATGAGTGTTGATTTGGTGCACCCTAACTTGAGCTCTTCGAGCCAGTGATCGAGATAGAGCGAGACGGTGGCGGCAAGCTCGTCCCGCTGAATCATCTTCATCCCTTCGGCGCCCTGCTTGTCCACGTCGAGACCAGACTTGCGATCCATCTCCTTGAGCTCCATGATCCACAAATTGAACGTTCTCTCTTCTGCTGCGCCCATGTCTTGTAGATGTGGTGTAAACTTCAACCCAGCATTGGGACTGAGGATGTTCTTGCCAATCTGGACGTGGTGGAAGCGATACGAGGGAACAGCCTTCTTGTCCGACTTGATGCAGATTGCACGGTATCGGTGCAGCTCCGAGTTTCGCTGCCTCTGTGAACCGTCTTTGCCACCATGCTGTTTGATCTTGACCTTCATTGCTGTATGGTCATCGACTGCGTGGTCGACCTCCTGGGCTTTCAGACTTGCAAAGTGATCGGTGGCGGATAGGTTACAGCGCTCTGGCAGATCCGAGAAGGCGTCTTCATGACAGAACTTTACGAGCGCGGCATGGTCCTCACGCACTTCTGCGAGGAAACGGGTGAGTTTGGCCTCGATGACCTCCGGTTCCATGACTGGGTCTTCCTTAAGGGGTGTTACGTTTGATTTCCGGGCCCGGGACCCTGGGTGACCTGGAGAGCTGTTGGGCGAGGGAGTGGAATTATCATACGAGCAAGCGTCACGATCCTGCAGGCCTGCGCCAAGAGGAGTGCGCCCAACTGCATTCCTAGGCTCTCCGAGGATCGAGATAGATGCCTGGCTGCCAAGCTGAGGGGGCAGCTCGAGGTGACCGGCTGAGGTGTTGGTTCTGCCGGTCTGGGGCGAAGTTGGAGCTGGAGCTGATGCCGAATCGACCATAAAGTGAGCCACATAACCGTTCGAGGCATTAGTCTGAAAAGTCCTCTCGTTGGCACGTGGGCCGGTGAGCGGCGGCTGGAAGTGTCCGTGTCCGTGCCCGTGTCCGTCGGCTGCTTGACGGTATGCCGGCATCACGCCAGACGCGGAGCCAGGGTGAGGGTTATTATGATTAGAACCTCGATTGGCATTGTTATGAATGTGAAAGTCGACAAAGGACTCGTGCAAGTTCCCGTGGGCTCCCTGCCTGCCCGTCATGATCCTGTGACTGAGGCTTCCTCCTGCCGACGTGGTGGACTATCGAGTGTGCACTCATGCCTGTGCTGTGTTTGCGCCGTTTCGGACCCGTATGCCAGCCAGCGCGAGTCTGTGCTGGCAGCGGCTAGAGTGCCCCGGCTGACTAGCTTGAGTCGATGACGTATCTCCTCCTGTGCGAAGCTGTGAAGACTTGCGATATAGAATTAAGAGGCAAAAAAAAAGCCTGTCGATGAATTAATTACAGCTCTCGTCGACTGGTGGAAAGCCCGAGCCTGGACTGTGGTTACAGAGGCAGAACGCGCAAACGCGTTGAATGGTATCAAAAAAGGTTGGCAAGGATTAATTGATTCATCTCGTTGCTGGGCCCCACATGCGCCTGCCTTTGTCGTATCGTACTGCACATCAGATGGATGTTTCCCAGGGTTAGGGGTGGGGTTAGGTTGGGATCATGCAGGTAATTTTGAAATGTGCTTCCCTGAGCAGAATGCATCAAAATCAAAAGAAAACACATCCTGTAGACAACAGCTCCTCGGAAGTACTCTATGCTGCAAATGCTGCTTCGCAACATCAAGTAACGTGCATACCAAGTACCACGGTTCAGCACTCCCCCGAGGCCCCCCTGCCCAGAACCTTGGGGGTGCCGCGTCGTGACGGAGAAGCGCCCAGAAATGGAGATGACGTAGGTGGAGGCCGCTGCGCCCGCTTTCACTCGCCCGTTCCCACAGCAGCGCATTCGACTGAGAAAGCCCATCATCAGATCCGGTCCATTGTGCCAGCAAAACCCCGTCGAGCAACCAAAGACGACTGACTGCTCTGAGAACCAGCGCCCCGTGTTTGCAGTCCCTCGCTCTGCAGTCATCATTCATACGCGCCTAGCTCCTGATCCAAATACATCGGCCTTTTCCCTCGTACTAGACAGGAATCTAGTGTTCAAGCACCCCCCGTCCGCTTTTCCGCCGAGAACTTAGCTCAGCTCTGTTGCAGAGTAGCTAGCCCCTTCGACCGCTGACGTCTTCGGCCACCACCATCCGACCAACATTAAACAACTTTCATACAAAACCCAACCAGGCACACAAAAACAGAACCCACCCCGCCTCCAGCCATTGATTGGGACTGCGACAAAGGCTGCCAATAAGCCCCCCTTTTCGTCCCTGTCCTGCCGCTCGACCACCTCACCTCGCCCAGCCTCAACATCAACCGATCACAACATCCCTCCATTCGTCGCATACATACCACCGAATCGAAGCCAACCTACCTACCGTACCCGACCCCTCGACTGCGGCGTACTTCTGTGTCCAGCACCGCCTCACGCCGAGTCAACCCCCGATCAAACCTTCAAGATGCATCGCACCTTCTCAATGCGCCATTCGAGAGCGCCCACTGCGTCCCAGCTACAGGTATAGCCGAACTCCCAGAACTGCATGGTTCTTTTTCGCAGCCCATATCCTAGGTACCTACCTGCGGAAATCTGACCATCCGGCTCTTCCGAGTAGAACCCTCCGCCGCCGCCGTCAAGCACCAAGTCAGGCCGTCTCTTTGGGCGCGGCGCATTCGGTTAGTTGCCACGGAGGGCACCTTTTGCGGACCGAACAAAGCTGCTCACAAATATGGACAACCACTAGGACATGCCCTACGCAGGAACGCAGCAGGCGCTTTTGGGCCTGACCTGGCCAAGAAGCTGTCACAGCTGGTGAAGATGGAAAAGAACGTCATGCGAAGCCTCGAGCAAGTTGCCAGGGAGCGCATGGAAGTTGCTGTAAGTTGCAGAGAAATGGCACCGGCAAGAATGTGCCGTCTGGTACTCGTATGCTAATTAATTGGTTGTCCTGCTGCTATAGCAACAATTATCACTTTGGGGCGAGCACGGCGACGAGGATGTCTCAGACGTGACCGACAAGCTGGGCGTTCTTCTTTACGAGATTGGCGAGTTGGAGGATCAATATGTTGATCGCTACGACCAATACCGCCTGACTATGAAGAGTATCAGGAATATCGAAGCTTCAGTCCAGCCAAGTCGAGACCGTATGTTCCTTGTTTCCGCCATTAGCAATGATACGAGAAAAAAAAACACTAACGCCGGCCGTTGCCCCTTTTTAGGCAAGCAAAAGATCACCGACCAGATTGCCCACCTTAAATACAAGGAGCCCAACTCGCCCAGGATTGTTGTTCTCGAGCAGGAACTAGTCCGCGCTGAGGCCGAGTCACTGGTGGCGGAGGCTCAGTTGTCCAACATCACCCGGGAAAAGATCAAGGCTGCCTACACATACCAGTTCGATGCCTTGCGCGAACACTCGGAGAAGGTCGCCATCATCGCCGGATACGGAAAGCATCTTCTAGAGTTGATCGACGACACGCCCGTCACGCCTGGCGAGACCCGCGCAGCCTACGACGGCTACGAGGCGAGCAAGGCTATCATCCAGGACTGCGAGGACTCCCTCACAAGCTGGGTAACGCAAAACGCCGCAGTCAACTCCAACCTGTCGACTCGCGCCCGCACCTTGTCGACACGCAGGCGAAACCACATCAAGGCCCGCGCTGAAGGCGGCCATGACCTGTCGGGACAAGATGCCCCGCTCAATGATGGATCCTGGAATAGCGCCAACGCACGCAGCCAAGAGGAGTACGACGTCGAGGACGAAGACGAACTCGAGGATGAACGTGATGGTTCGGTCCTGTCGAGCGAGCATGGCCTCAATGGCGAGCGCGAGCGTCGTGGTAGGTCACAAGAGGCCATTGTTGCCTGAGCGAGCTCGGACACAACTTAGGCAGCGACCAGAGGAAACCCTCCTTCGGATCACCATAATCAGTAACCATCCATACGAGGTGGCTACAGTAGTGGGCAACAGAACAGCAGTTTATGAAGACGCCGGTGTGGAGTCAGGATCTTTTCTCTCGTTCCGTTTTTTTCCTTATCTGTCCTTTTTCTGCGTTTTAAGGTCGTATGAATGATGAGATGGTTGTCGTTCAGGGCAGGTACTGTTTCGCTCGTTTCTCGCCCACTCTTGTGGTCTCGTTTCATCCAATGGCTCTCCTGTATTGTCCTGTAATTGGGTAATTCTCTCAATAGTGTGTATTTGTGTAATTGGACATGCGGGCAGCTACAACGCTTTGTCTGTGGTCTAAATAGGTTTTATATGAATACCAGGGTTTAACATCAGTGGGTATCAATCATTTCAACTTTTTGGACATTTTCCAACATTGACAAACGCATGACGTCTGTATCAGCCGTTGCAATACGCGGCTAGTCCTGGCCAGTGTGGCTCATTTCTCAAAGACGACGTTGTCATTCCTTGGGGCTTTTCAGAAAGAAAGAAAAAAAAAAGCTATAACAAGCCCGAGGTTGCACTCTCGAGCCACGGGGACTGCCCCTTCTTGACTGCCGCCCGCAGCTGGCTTGCAAACTCCTCCACCTCGATCTTGACGACGTGCTCCCCTGGCACTACAACGAGGCCGAGGTACCGCGACGTCATCTCAAGCGACATGGCATCGCCGTTGCTGGGCTCACCCGCTGCGGCGAGCTTCTTTGCATGTGCTGCGATCTGCTCCGGCGTCGGGTGGCGGTACTCGTGGGCATGCGCGAGAATCAAGTTACGGTCCTGTGCGGTTTAACGTTTTTTTCAGGCAAAAAAAACCCCCAGCGTGGGTTTACCCCCAATTAAGTCGTCAGTCGTTGGGTCGAGGGGTAAAAATCTCAAAGAGGGCGGCACGAGTGGGCGAACCGGATCTGTGCATTTGAACACGCCGTAGAACATGCGCGTGTCGGTGGTCGTGACCCGTAGATACTTGTTGAGTAGGGAAGAGAGGAAGCTGATGGCTTCTTTCTCGTCCATTTTCCGTACGGGCGCCCTTCTTTGGGGGGAGGCAGTTCGGATGGGCGTCGGGGGTCGGAGATTGTTTGAGGGCGTTCGCCGAGTTACAGGAGACACGGACAGACACGCAATTAACGCGGGGACGGTCGAATCCCAGCGGGAAATCGCCCCACTTCCAGACATCTACAGTAGATAGAGCCAGCGTGGCCAATCAACTAGCGGCCACCAGAGCCCACTCTGAGTCAATTGAGGAAGCTCCGATCGCTGACGTCGGTCTACTACGGGCGCATTTCACAGAGCATAAACATAAGCCAGTGAGTGTGCTCCGATGATTTTTCCATTTCGCTCCATCAACAATCGAAGATTGCGGTCCATGGTTTCGGCTTATCCGGGCTCTCATTTCACTCTTTCGTGGACTGCCAAATACTCGCACGGCAGCAAAACTACAGCAAAGGAGAAGAGCGGCCAGCATCGACCATGAGCTCACTCAACGGCCTAACCAGACATCCATCTTGCGATTGTCTATCGGGTCTCGTCTGAACTCAAACACACGCCGTCTCATCTGTCGAGAGGTCTCTCACTAGAATCGCGCGCAGCCTGCTGAGCATTTCAAAAATCCACCGTCGCCAAACACGCACCCGGGAAGTGCCAGTATGGGTGTCAACGGCCTCTGGCAGGTGCTGCAGCCATGCGCGCGCCCCACCAAACTCGAGACGCTGAACCGCAAGCGCCTCGCTGTCGACGCCTCCATCTGGATATACCAGTTCCTCAAGGCCGTGCGCGACAAGGAAGGAAATGCGCTGCGCAACTCGCACGTGGTCGGCTTCTTCCGCCGCATCTGCAAGCTACTCTGGTTCGGTATCAAGCCCGTCTTCGTCTTTGACGGCGGCGCCCCGCTGCTCAAGCGCGCCACCCTCCAGGGGAGGAGGCGGAGGCGCGAGGGCCGCCGTGAGGACTCGGTACGCACGGCGAACAAGCTTCTGGCAGTGCAGATGCAGCGGCTGGCCGAGGCGGAGGCGGCTGATCGGCGCGCGCGGCAAAACACGACCGGTGCGGCAGCAGGGGAAGGCGAGGATGGCGTTGCCGAGGGCGAGACGATTCCGGATCCCGAGAATATTGTGTATGCGGACGAGCAGCTCTTGGACAAGACGGAGCGGCAGAAGAACCGCAAGTTCTTCAAGCAGGATGCCTATCACCTGCCGGCGCTGGACAAGAGTATGCACGAAATGGGCAAGCCCAACGACCCGCGCATCATGAGTATCGAAGAGCTCGAGCTTTATGCGGCGCAATTCCACCGGGGCGAGGACATCAACCTCTACGATTTCAGCAAGATCGACTTTGACGGCGACTTCTTCAAGAGTCTGCCGTCGGCGGACCGCTACAACATCCTCAACGCGGCCCGGCTCCGCAGCCGACTGCGGATGGGCCTGAGCAAGGAGCAGCTTATCACCATGTTCCCCAACCGCAGGGACTTTTCGCGCTTTCAGGTCGAGCGGGTTCAGGAGCGCAACCGGCTGACGCAGCGCCTCATGGTTGAGATTGGAATGTCGGAGAGCACAGACCTGACGGTCAGCGGGCGCATCAACAGCGAACGGGGCCGCGAGTACATACTGGTCAAGAATGACGGCGCAGAGGGCGGTTGGGCCCTTGGTGTCGTGACGAGGGAGAAGGACAAGGGCGAGGCGCACAACCCTATCGATGTGGACGCCCCTGCGCGAAACCCGCTACAGGAGGACGACGACGAGGAATGGGAGGACTCGGACGAGTTTGAGGACGTTCCAATCGAGGGCCTGAACAGGCTTCCCAAGGTGAATAGTCTGAAAGGAAAAGGAGTACTCACAGCCGAGGGTATTGAAGAGGAGGACTCCATGTTTGTGGACCAGGCTCAAACTGTGGACGGTCTCTTCGAAGACCCTGACCATGATGAGATGCTGTCAGCAGATGAAGAAGAGGATATTAACCGGGCCATCGCTATGTCTCTCAAGGCCCAACATGCACCATTGGGGCTCCAGGGGGGAGTGGGTCAGGAAAAAGCGATCGCTGTGGACTCGGACAAGAACAGAACCATCCCGGAATGGGAGCAAAAGTCTGTTGAGCCAGCCAAGCCCATTTACGGCGGGAGCGGAAGGACTATTGCGCATCTTGTCAACAGTCGAGCAAGCCGTATGGTTCCCAAGCCACGTGCTGTCGCGCCTGAACCTGGGGCAAAGGCTGATGACGCTATCGACAGTGACAGCGACGATGATTTGATGGCGGTCATGGCAAAGGCCCGGAGAAATAAGCAGCGACAGCAACCCAAACCGATCCAGACCTCGAGTGCATCGGCATCCAAAAACCCGTTTGGGGGCCCGTTGCCTTTTGAGAAGTTGGATTGGAGGACGTCTGTCTTTGAGCCGAAGCCTGTCAATGCGGAGACTCAGGGAGGATTCCTTGGTTCTACGTCTCAAAATTTCGAGTTCCAGAAAGCCCCAGCAGTGGCCGATACGCTTGAAGCACTGGCAGAGGAAGACGATGATCTCGAAGGAGGATTCGAGCGCCCTGTCCCCGAGGTTAAAGGCCCTCGCCCACTACCACCCTGGATGCTCGACACGGAAACCGATATTAGGGATTCTGTCAAGAAACAGACTGCTGCCCAGTCGGATATGAATGCGGAGGACCGCCAACTGGTTGTGGAGGAGCGGCAGCGTTACCAGAGGGAGCTTGCGCATCAATATGTAGTGATTGAGTCCTCGGACGATTCGGATGATGATGACATTGAGATACTCGAGGCACCACCAAAGAAACAAGAGCCCCTCCAAACAACGACGTCTGCGTCCCCTGCTCTGCGGGATCCCGATTCCGAGACGCCGGTAGACGTGCCAGTCGGTTCTGTGCCAGCCATCCAAGATAAAAGCCCTACAGGGGAAGCCGAAGTTACCCAAGAAACGCCGATGTTGGTTCCAGAAACTGAGGATACAATCGAGAAACAGGCAGAATCAGCAGCTTCGTCTCCAGAGCCTGAATTTGAGGATGTGGAGATTGGTGTGTCAGAGGCCATCATGCCACCAGCCGTAGCCACGGGCGAACCCGGGGTCGGTGCAATGTCCATCGATATACCTGTCGATGAGGAAGCTTCAGCCGATGCAGATGTTCAGCAGATGGCCCGGGCGAGCGTTGACGATGCATTCAATGCGATCCAGGAGTTTGACGACTTTAGCGAGTCTGAGGATGAAGAGCTGCTGGCGCAGCTGGCCGAGGAGGCAGAAGCGCATGCAGAGTTTGCAAGTACATTGCAGGTCCACGGGGCCAAGCCAGTAAACAATACTCAGTCGGCTAAAGACTACGAAGAGGAACTCAAGCAGCTGCGCGCCCAGCAGAAAAAGGACCGTCGTGACGCAGATGAGGTTTCGCAGGTCATGGTTGCCGAGTGCCAGCAGCTGCTGCGGCTCTTTGGAATCCCCTATATCACCGCACCCATGGAAGCCGAAGCTCAGTGTGCGGAGCTCGTGAAGTTGGGCCTTGTTGATGGCATCGTCACAGACGACTCGGACACGTTTCTCTTTGGCGGGACGCGTGTTTACAAGAATATGTTCAACGGCAACAAGTTTGTCGAGTGTTACCTTGCATCGGATCTGGAAAAGGAGCTGTCCCTATCGCGGGAGAACCTTATCTCGCTCGCGCAGCTGCTGGGCTCGGACTACACAGACGGCCTACCCGGCGTCGGCCCGGTCACGGCGGTCGAGATACTATCCGAGTTCCCCGGATCGGACGGCCTCTCGCGCTTCGCAGAGTGGTGGCGTGAGGTGCAGGGTACCCTGAACCCGTCGACTGACGGGTGGAGTACATTCCTCCGCAAGTTCCGCAAGTCGCAGGCGACGCGCCTCTTCCTACCGCCCGGATTCCCCAGCCCGGCGGTGCCCGAAGCGTACCTCGAGCCCGAGGTGGACAGCGACCCAGAACAGTTCCAGTGGGGCTCTCCAGACCTCTCAGGCCTGCGAGACTTCCTAATGGCGACGATCGGCTGGAGCCAGGAGCGCACGGATGAGGTGCTCGTGCCTGTCATCCGGGACGTCAACCGGCGCGAGCTCGAGGGGACTCAGAGCAACATCACCCGGTTTTTTTCGGGCGGCGTGGGCGTCGGAGCCATGCCGCAGCAGCATCAGGATGACAACTCGGGCCGGCAGCAGGGGGAGGCGTTTGCACCGAGGAAGGCTGCCAGGGGTGGCAGTAAGCGAATGGCAAATGCGGTCTCGCGGCTCAGGGCGCAGGCTTCTGGTGCTAACGCGGCGGGAGGCGGCGGCGGCGGTGGTGGTGGTGGTGGTGATGGCTATGCTGTGGATACGCCGGTGGCCGTGAGTGGCGGTGGCGCCAGGAAGCGTAAGGCCGCTGCTCGGGATCTGGTCGCTGAGGAACATGATGACGACGACGACGACGAGTACACTGAAGATGGTGCTGGTGGTGAGGGAACTCAAGAGGCACGAGGAGTTGCCCATGAGGGACGGCGGAAAAGAGGGAAGGCTACCCAGAGGAAGGCGTAAGCCTCTATTCTTTGAGATATAGACTACGTTGTACAGTAGAGTGCACCATACCATATGCCATGGTCAGTTGTTAGTATTTGGCACCTTTGATGATATAAACCAATTCAGTAATTACATGGTTTAGTATGCATCAGAGAACACCTCAGGCAACGTGCTTCATATGACCACAATGTGGATGAATACAGGCACTGGTTTGAGAGAAATTTTGATGGAGATGGCCTGACAAGCCCAGAAGAAAACCAAAAACCAGTTTATGGATAAACCCTACAATGACGACGATGAAATATAGAGATATGTGCACGACGGGGGAAAACAGCTGATCAAGATAGCTGGCTCATAAACGCGAAGAGCGAATCTGGTCAAGTGCCGATTTCTAAGCTGCAATGGGCGATTGTGTCTTTGCAGGAAAACATGTGGATGACCAATACGGCGCCAGGGGACTTCTTAGGGGTTAAAACTGATCTGACGGGCGCCTCGTTCATGTACGCCAAGCCAAGATCAAACACCACATGCGTGGATTGGTAAGCTCCAACCTTTTTTTTTGTCTTCGTTCAAGTTGCTGTTGGCATCTATGTGATTCTGTCGTTTTTCTGCCTCGCGAGTTTGCATCTCGAGACGACGACCCGACCCCTTGTTGCGGCATGTTTACGCTTGTATCCTCTCAATTGGTAATTCTGCAATATTAATCTTTACCAATCCATTCTTTGGGGATTGATCATGTTTGGCAACTGCTATAGTCTTGCATCGTTTGTATGTTGTAGGTGTCATCTCCAGGTATGACGACGGAAACATAAATATCTCGGTCGTCGCCACTGTCTCGAATCTTTGAGAAATGGATCAAACTACACATATCAACACATCGACAACACATCCAGTAACACATCTTATACTTATATCCTCTCACCCACAGCATCAGCACAACAACATATATAATAATACCCGTTCAACCTACCATAATTCAAGTCCAGGCCACTCTCAAAGGACAAAGCTTAGATACCATGTCTTCCAAGATCATCACCGTATTCGGCGCAACCGGCAAGCAGGGCGGGTCGGTCGTCCAGAAGTTCCTTTCGGATTCCAAGCTCAAGGGCGAGTGGACCGTCCGCGGCATCACCCGCGACGTCTCCAAGGATGCGGCCAAGAAGCTGGCATCCCAGGGCGTCGAGGTCGTTGCAGTAAGTACCTGCTCGTCCAGAGTATAAACACGGCATTCTGAACGGATTTCTGACCCTGTTTCCCCAGGCCGACATGAATGACAAGGAGTCTCTTGTCAAGGCTTTGGCAGGATCACACACTGTCTTTGCCGTCACCAACTACTGGGACACGACAAGCAAGGAGGGTGAGACGCAGCAGGGCAAGAACATAGCTGATGCCGCAAAGGTTAGTGACATGCCTTTATACCCCCCTTGCCATAATTTTCCGGCCATGATGCTAACACAGCCATCGCACCTTGTTCAGGAGGCAGGAGTCCAGCACTTCATCTGGAGTTCCCTCCTCAACATCACGGAGCTGACGGGCGGCAGGCTCAGCAAGGTGTACCACTTCGACAGCAAGGCCGACGTCGAGGCCCACGCGCGCACGCTGGGCTTCCCAGCCGTCACATTCTTCCTGGCGGGCTTCTACATGGACAACCTCGACGGACCGGCGGCGGGCATGTTCCACCACGCCGGCGGCGCAAAGTGGATCATGGCAGTGCCCACTCCCGCATCGTCTCCCGTGCCGACGTACGACGTCCGCGACACGGGCAAGTACGTCAAGGCGATCGTGCTGAACAGGGAGTCTCTGGGGGCCGGGGCGCGCGTGCTGGGCGCGACCGAGTACAAGACCCTCGAGGAGCTGTTGGGCGAGTTCAGGACCGCGTTCCCCCGTGACGGCGGGGAGGCGGCCTTCCACGAGCTGACGGCGGAGCAGTTCCTGGAGAGGGCGACGGGCGCGGGCATGCCCGAGTTCGTGGCCGAGGAGATGCTGCAGAACATGCAGCTGCTGGGCCAGGAGGGGTACTACGGCGGCGAGGGCCTCGAGGAGACGCGCAGGCTGGTGGAGGGCGCGGGCGACAGGCTGACGACGTGGGCCGAGTGGCTGCGCGATTCCAAGACGTTTGGTGGTTTCCAGTGAAAGTAATTATTGAGAGGCCGTCTACAGTAGATAATTGAGACAATAGAATATTGATTGATTACTTTCAACATTATCAACGCCAAGATCGCGCTTCGGACCTAAAAAGCGCCAAAAGGAGGCAGATGATGGTACAGTGCGCAGATCATTCAACACCCCCCGCTCCAACTCACCACGCAGCCCACAACAGCACAGTGCTACTACATGGCCCCGTTTCTCGGTGCCGAAGGGCTGCCGAGGTCGAAGATTGAATTGTTAGCAACCCTGCATTCATTCACATGGAAAGCTGGGACTCCCCACTTTCCCCGGTTTCTGGCCACCCCCGTTCGGCCTGTTTGCTCCCAGTACGACGACCGCATTCAATCTCACTTTGTCGTGACCCAGACCTCATTTTCAATCACTTCCTTTTGCCATTCAAACCCCCTTTCTCCTAGAATCGGCCTTTTTGGCTGCGCACAACGGTCCCGACGGCGTTTTTATGTGTTTATTTTAATTGGGATTTATTGCGCCAGCTCCTTTTTTCTTTTTTTATTAATTCTTCTTCAGCCCTCCCAAGAAACCATTCCTACAATAGCCACCCATCGTAACAATCGCCCTATCGGATCGGCCGACC